>PNEQ01110137.1:20983-51793 GCA_003012365.1 Medauroidea extradentata
AATCAACAGTATTTCTAATAATGACAATGTACAACCTTATCAGTCCGAAGTGGTGATGGCTCACCATGTGCTGCGCAGCACCCCGAGTGCACCGCTGTCTTCACTCTTGAGGTCTTCTGTTCGACTCCCGTCGCGCACCTCCTCTTCGCCTGTCAGCCCGCCGCAGCAGTCCTCTTGTGTCGCCAAACACTGCTCCGAAGGTAGCCCCCTGCCGCCTCACAGTAGACTTTGACGTCACCAAGATGTCTTCACCAGTCTCTCTCCACAGGCGTAGCACCTTCCTCTAGCACTACCAATAGCGAACTCCCCTCAAATGTGCCGATTCTGTGCTTTTATACTAGCCCAGACAGTCGGGTGTTCCCCGCATTACAGGGGTCTAAAAATAGATGTTTCGGATGTGCTTGTAGTCACGTCGGTCGCCCTCGAAGGGTTAAGACGCAGTTGGGACAGGTATCAATGACGTAGTTTCGGCGGGATTCCTACTATGAGCCACCCGGGCTTTGAGTCATCGGCCAGCCCTCAAGGTGTTACGAAACAACCGCCGACCACTGGCCTCCAGGTACATGGCACGCAACAGTATCTTAACAATGAAATTACGCTCTTTTCCAATTTTTTCCTGTACATTGGCAAAATCTGGCACGTGTTGAAACGTTTAGGAAAAAAAAAAAAACATTTACGAGTACACTGCAGTGCATTTGAGGTTGGTGCAGGTCCATGCTGTGTTTTTTTATTTTTAAAGTTGTAATACAGTGCACATTTATTAACATATTTTAAGGTACATTATGTGTATTTAAAATTCTGAGACATTAATTTGCTAGAATTATGCTCGTCAAAACATTTTTACGGTAAGTGAAAAAAGTAAAACTATGGAAATGTTTCATCATTGTGATAATTAAGGATCTTGATACTAGTATTGATTTGAGAAAAAAATTAATTAAATCTGAAATAATATTCCTGCGAAGATTGTAAATTAATTATAAAATAATTTTGTCACAAACTAAACAAAATTGCTCTACAATATCTCGTTTCACTCTTGGCAACTATTGATAAGAAAAATCTATGTGCTGACGTTGTTAAGAAAAGTGTTTGTTTTCATTTTCTCCGTCGATTATAATATGACCTGAAATACATATTCTGTAGCGGGCATCTGAAAGTGTTCGTGAAATTGCAAAAGCTACGCAAGTGCCTCATTAATGCAATTGAAGCTACCAAGAGTATCTCCAGCGTTATCCACTGATACTACTAGTGAAGGTGGAGATATTTTGGTCAGCACTTATCTTCGAGGTCTTAGCGCTAGTGAGGGGTGTCATGATGTATGGAGCAGCGCCGGAATGAAGAGGCGCGGGAAACGGGAGATCCCCGACACGTCTCCCACAAGCGAGGAATCGAACCCGGACCGCATCTGTGTGAAGAGAGTGCTCTAGCCACTTCCCACTTGCTAACCGCGGACCCAGATACCACTAGGAAATTCGCAAGTCGCCATATAGGAATTTTTTGTAGCTTTATGTAGTGACAAGGACGCTAAGTTGGCAATCCTGCGGCGGGACCACTCGCCAGTGTTCGCCACCCCTAACTCCGCTCGGCTCCGAAACGTGTTGACCTAGTCGTTTTTTTTTATCTCGGGTGCGTGTGTGAGATAGAGAAAGAAGGGGAGGGGGGTCCTACCGTGCGATAAGGTGGCGTCTAGGCGCGCACGCAAAACTTGCTGTCCTAACTGGGTCCCTGTCTTTCCACGCTGCTCCTTTGTTTCCAGGCTGTCTGCTTGGGAGTTTGCGAAGTTGAAAACTACGAGGGGGGAGGGCTAGGGGTAGTCGAAGAATGACATCGTTATCCTGGCTGGTTTATTTAATTTTTTTTAATTATGTCGCTAAACCAATATTAAGTGCGTATTTGGGGTATTGGTTATTACATCGGCACTGTATGGTCAACGTAAGAGGACGTTATAATTTGTAATTTTGGAAACTGAGCAATATTAAATTTTTATTTTTTAGCCGGCTGCACAGCTGTAGCTTTAATATTAATTTTTTTTATGTTCCAGATTATAGAAAATATTTTCGTAATGTTTTCGAACGATATTGTCGTGGCCTGTTTGCATTCTGAGCTGTAAGGGATGCCACTTACACTCAGTTAAAAATTGGCCTCGCATCGGAATTGACATTACCTTCTTTTGTTAAAGAGTGCATGGTATAGAATTCAGCTCTAAAAGCATCAGCTCAGAATTGTAGGTTTCTTGAAGCCTATTTGCAAAAAAAAAAAAAAAAAAACAGCAGTCCTCGGCTAACGTATTTTTGAAGAACCACCTCTAACGCCGAAATCTCGTACATTTAATTGTGGCGCAAGAGATCACGCTTAACAAATGCGTCATTTCGGGTAAATGTTTGCTCAGAAAGTTGGCAAATATAATTATCAATGATTGTTGTTTTGTAGATTTCCTATACTGTCTTTCAAAAAGTGTAGATCTCAATTGTTGAACTCAGCGCTTATTTGTCTACCATGCACTCTTAAGGCCCCTCTCTTTAGTTTTGCTGTGGTTTCAAAAATATTTTTTTTAGCGCGAATTAATACGTACATCAAAAATTCATTCTTAGTTTTAAGACTTATATATGATCTTTTGTATCTGAATTTTTCTGTTACAATACACCGAACGGATTTTTAGAATATTTTACCTGAAATATTACATATTTTGTGGTCAAAATAAGTCAAAATGACGCAAAACAATTTTTCTTAGCAAACGGTACATTATTAAAAAAAAAAAAAAAACGGTCTTTCAGAATTGTGTATCTTAGGACTGTACACAGTCTCACATTTTTTCAAAGCATTTGGTTAAAAAATGTTCGAGTTATATGCAATTGTTTGAAATAAGTGAAAGATCATGGTCCTAAGGGTGTTGCTACCCAGAGCTCTGGTTAGATCAAGGTTTGGTATTTGGTATTTACATGTAATGTTAAATTATATTCTGCGGTGCTCGGTCTTTTTTAATAATATCGCTTTCGGACAGAAACTATTTTCTGCATCGAGAATATGAAATTATTACTGTAGAAAAAAATGGAGAAAAATATACTCGTAATATAATTTGAAACGTTACTTGGCTATATCAAAGATTCACAGGAATGCACTGTAACTTCGCCCCCCTCCCCGTACATTTAACATATATTGTATATCCGTAATAATTGTGCCGTGATGGTCCAGTGGTTAGACCATTCGCCCCTCACTAAGGCGTTCCGGGTTTGATTCCCAGCGGGGTAGGTTCACGGATTTTCGCATGTGGAAATAGTGCCGACCGTTGGTCAGCGGGTTTTCTCGGGGATCCCCCGTTTCTCCTAGATGTCGTATTGGCAACGACGCGACACCGACAGAGCATCCCGTAGAATGCTGCAGGGTATTAAGGGGCCTCCCTAGATAGGCTGCGTTTCTGTGTGTGAGGTTGCCGATGACCGACGTATGTAATGTATGATCGCCTCTCCGTGCAAGCCACTCAGATGACGTGCAGTGATTTACTATTATCCTATTTCCTATGGGACTTTAAGCGGTGATTACGTTATTTTATTTATGGAGGGCATAGTTCAAAGGCTAACGCTTGTTTATATGGTTGTGTTTTTTTTCGAATCCGGTTGTTAGTTTTCCAGGTACGGCAGTCTGGAAAATCCATTTTTGGCCATTTTCAGGGGCCAGAAAATTACGTTTCTAATAAACTTGCCTGATTTTTAAAACTATAGCGAGATAGTTTGAAGTATGTGTTCTTTTTGTAGATGTACAAATATAATTTGCGTTGAATATTTTCGTCAAAAAAAGAATAGCCGTAACTCGCTGCAACGCGTTTGAAGTGCCGGTAGGGCAGCCGCCTTAAGGCCATGTCCTTTAGTTTATACTTTTTTACGCCTAAACGAGAGCAGATATCAGAAATCTGTCTGGCAGTTTTGTTTAAAATCGTCTTCTCCATGTTGGCTGATTTTTTCAAGACGGTAAATACTATAGTTTTATCTAATTATGTAACTAACGAAATTGTGGTTAATTGACGTTTTAGTCGAAACCGTAAAATTTCTTGCTTTGAAGAAATTAGCTCTCATGGCATAAACAATTTTAAACAAAACTGCCGGACAGATTTTTGATATCTGTTCACGTTTAAGCTTAAAAAAAAAATAATTATCGCAAAAAACAGTAGGAACTAACGAGCGTGGCGTTAACTGTGAATGTCGCCCGCAGAAGTCAGTGCTAATGTTACCTGGCGGAGTACAAGAAAGTAGTTGACAGTTTTCGAAATCATGTTTGATGGTGCGTACGCAGTTGTCTTGGCAAGAAGAGTTATATTGAGTGGCGCATGGCGTGAAAGCCTTGTTTATTCCTGGTTTGTACAGGCATCGTGTGTAGTTGGCGGGCTAGCAGCCGTGTGTGGGCAGACCAGCCCGGCAGATGTTCTCTGGAGGCCATTCATCATCTCCACCGGCAGCCATCTTGGTCTTGTTTACGTGCTGCCCAAGTTACTGTAAACATCATCAGGTTATGTAGCTCAGAATCTTCTTAGACAGCGGAATCACTCGTAGCATTTTCTTGGCCGTACTTTATAGTTTCATGAATACAAATAGTTTATTGTGTTATGAAATTATGATTGACAGCTGCTAACCTCGTTATTTAAATAACCGTGTATATTTTTTAATGTATGAGGTTTTTATAAATAACTCTGATGTGAATATTTAGACAAAAAAAGTCCTTATTGAAAATCCACTACTTGTTCCCGCCTTCTGGAAAGGTCATATTGAGAGAGAAGACTGGAATGAGAGTTGGGCCGGCTGTCCGACTAGCATGTTGCCTGTCTGGCCCGAAGAATGGATGAGGTGAAGGGGAATGATAAACGTGGGGAAAACGGGATCTTCCTGAGAAAACCCGCCGGCTAACGGCAACGTTCTCCCCGTTTCCCACGTACGAAAAAATTCTGAGCCTGAATCCGCTGGAATCGAATCCGGATCGCCTAGGTGGGAGGCGAGAGGTCTGACCCTCGACTGCCGTGGCCCCATTCAAAAGAAGTCATTTTTATGAATGTAGAATTGTTTATTAATAATTCACCATACATTGGTTTTTGAGTCGTAATATTTGTTTGAGATGTAAATAAATGTGTTCAGGTGCAACCAATTTATGTAAAATGTTCTTTAACTTTCTTGCGCTAAATTTGCTTTTGCTTCCAAGTTTATTTTGTTAACAGCGAGAGAAAAAATTTTATACTTTTTTTTTCTCTCGCTGTTTACGAATTGTATGTTACAAACAATACCAATTTAGCGTAAAAATGTTGAAGGACGTACTTAAAATTGGTTGTGCAAGCAAACAATTTTTATTATAGCCTACTCTAAAACCAGTTGGCTCTATTACAGCTCGTCAAAATTAAAATTAGCATATTACTGTTTTAAGGACGACACTAAAACTAAACACTTAAACAAAACTGGAGAAAAAAAATTCAAAGTGAATAACGATGTCGATGGCTATTGTTTCTCATACATAAAAATAAAAAAAATACTTAAATAAAAATTAGGAATTTTAAATACAAATTTAAAAATTCTATAAATTGTTTTTAATATACAAAGTTATTTTATTTTGTGATTTAGCATAGGTGGCCATGTGGGCTAGAATGTAGTTGTTGACTGTAATTTTTTTTTTCTTTTCAGTTTGGTATAATGTCGTCCTTAAACTCATAAAATGCAAATTTTGAATTTGATGAACCATTACTAGAGACACTGAATTTTCGCGAAAAGAATTTTGCCCCACTTTGTTTCAGTGACTTACGTGCACACCTGCAGTTCTGCTTCATAATCAGCGATTGGACGTCTTAGCTCTGACGTGCCTTGGGGTTTTACTGGCAAATCACAGACTTGTGAAGTTGTAGCCAATAACCACGCAGCAGAACTGCAGATGTGCACGTAAGTCACCGAAACAAACTGGGGTAAAATTCTTTTTGCGAAAATCAGGGTCCCTAGCCCATTACACAAAAGCTGTAAGAAATGAAACAATTTCATAAGAACAAAATTGAGCTACTTTTTGTACCTAAAATAAAGGGGGGGGGGGGGAATATCTTGTACAAATATTTAAATAAAAATATGGTGATGAAAATTGCTAGCCCCGTGCCCTTGAAGCATTTAAATCAAGGACAGAAAAAAAAACTTGAAACTTATGCCATATTCTGACCATCTCGCGGGACTTTTTCGTTTTCTCAGAATGAAATTTCTCCAACTTGATATTTAACTTATCTGAAGACCTATTTCTACCTACCCGCTTGGGTAATAATTATTAACTGTGTACAAAAACATTAACATATAAATGCTACTCTTATACTACACCAATTGTGGAATAAAATGCACATAAGTTCGCATATGTGTAAATGTGTCGGTGACGGTGAAATGCTCAGTGGTAGTAAACAAGATTGCAGGGAACATGTTTTTTTTCCTCCATCAAACCGCACGAAGGTTATTACAGCTCGGTAAAGAATTGTCTACTTGTGGCCTTCATAGTTCCAGAAGGATTCTAACTTTATATTGCAGTTATCGGTGCTGTGTGAGCTACACCAGTGCTTTACAGAAGTTAAATACAATTACGTGAATCATGTTTTCATGAATCAAGTTTTCAAATATTATGAGTGAATGAGTATTTTGTCTGTTATGTATTTTTTTTTTTCAGTGTTTTAATTTTTTTTTGTAATTAGGGTTTAACTAATTTTAAGTTCACATAGGTAAATCATCTAATTTCATTTAAATTTCAAAAATTGTTAAACAAAAATTTTACTTGTTATTAGTTGTAAGCACCTAACGTTTAATTATATTCAAAACTGTATGTAATTTAAGTGGTTAAGTGTAAGAAAAGATACAATGCCTTAACTTCGCCACATTATTAATAAAGACGTTTTATTATTATTATTATTATTATTATTATTATTATTATTATGAAGTATGCAACAACCGAACATAGCGGAAAATACTATTTGTATAATTTTCCTTTTGAGAGCCATCTGCTGATTTCTTCGCATTTTTTTTCCCAGGCACAAAATCAGTGGAGCGTCGAGGGTGCCGCTGATCGACGTATGTAATGCGGTATGACCTTTACGAGTAGCGCTTTACTGTTATTGTCTTATAAGTAATTTGACCATACAATTTTATTATATTTGCTGAAAGTATGGGTTTAAAAGTTCAACGCGTGTTTCTATCTTCGTATATTCTAGTTCGGTTGATTCTTTGCAAGATACGGCATATGAAAAAGCAGTTTTTAGCTATTTTAATGGGTCCGAAAATTACGTTTCTGATAATCGTACTGAATTGTTAAGGACGTTGGACCCGTAAAAATTCAAAATTTTGTATTTGTGCCAAACACTGTTCAACTTTTACACATAAGATAACATGTCATTTCCCCAAATAAAAAAAAAAAAAAAAATAGGTCCCATAGTTTTAGCATAATCACCTATCAAAGTCGCAAAATGGCAGTTGCAGTGTAGCCAAAATAATAAAATATAATTAACTTGCCGAAACAAGATAATTCATATTAATTCTTAATGATCTGAGCTACTTCAAGACACTTTTGTGAACACAAAGCGATAAATTTTTGTATTTTTAAAAAATTGACGAAAATGAGCAAATTTTTGCATAACTTTGACTTTTGGCTACTACTGAAATTTTCAAAACTGACTTTTGTCAACCATGTCATAAAATGCATTGATACACTGACTTTCAGTTACTGTAATTTTGTATCAGTTAATTACTTTTATTGATTTTGGCTACACCGCAATTACCATTTTGTGACTGTGATGAGTGATTATACAAAAACTATGGGGCCTAATTTTTTTTTATTTGGGGAAATGTCGTGTTATCTGATGTGCAAAAGTTGAACAGTGTTTGGCACAAATATAAAAAAAAAAAAAAATGAAATTTTACGGATCCAACGCCCTTAAACTTTGTAGTGTCATAGCTTTGAAGAAATAAACATTCGCTACTCTGATTCAACCCATTCCAAGAGCAAAAAAAAAAAAAAAAAAAAAAAAAAAAAAAAAAAGGGTGTACTGACAGTAGACAACTAATCTGCAGTCGCTGCGAATTTCCACAGGAGTCGCCTTAATTTTTACCGTAAAGTTTGCCTTACTGGGTAGAATAAGAGATTGTTCGGAAGTTGCTATTCGACGGTTGTTTTTTTTTTCTTTCGTTAACTCGTTAATATTCACAAAAAAAGAAAATGCAGCAGCTTTAATTTATTTAGTATATAAGTTCCTACAGCGAAAAATTAAATTTATGTTGCACACATGTTCTGTTTTAACACACGCTGACGTCAGCAAATTTGCTTTTGATTGACGCGTTTGGCAATCTGTGTGTTGCGCGTTCAATTATGGATGACATTTGAATTCGTGGCGTGCGGGGCTGTTGATACATGTTGACATCTGGAGAGCAAGATAACGGTTCGGGCGCTGCATTGTAAAGAGATTACGTGAACAGGGTCGCGCCGGTTTGTCGACAAACAAATCGCGAGACAGCCACTATTGTCTCTGGAGCGTAACAGTGGTTCTTTGTTCGGCAATGATCGGGGAACTTCGCCAGTATTCGAGCCGCCACTCTTCACGCGCCCTGTTCTGCGCCGACCTCTCCCTGTTCCCTTTTCCGTCAGCCAGGGCGGATCCCAGGAAAAAGGGGGAGGGGGCATAGGGGCCGTGATCCCTCACGAAACTGCTCCTAAAAAAATTAAATCAAACAAATGTCGAATAAAATACTGAAAAAAAAAAAAATATATATATATATATATTACCTTACACTTGAGACTACACCACATTTACAACATAATCATAGTTACATTTTTGTGTTGTAACAATATGTAGGATGGTAATCTATAAAATAGATCATAAATTGTTTCCGTAATTTAAATAAAATGTTATAGTTGTTAGATTCCAAGATATTTAATACTATTTGGTTTTTTATTCATTAAAATTATTGTATGTGTTTCAAGTGCTAACACAATTATAGACATGTGGAAGCAGAAGATTAGGAAGGTATCTAAAACTTTATAGGTACATACTGACTGCACACTTTATCTTACACACGCAATCGTCAAGTGCCGTGTCCACAGGGTAGATATTTCTCTTCGTTTGTCGTTACGTGCGGAAAGATACGAATTTGCTGAAAAAAGAACTTGGAAGGGCTTTTTTTTTTTGTATGCCCACTTTATCCCGAACTGCCTATTGTTAACCTTCCTTCGATTGAGCGAACATAATTTTTTTGACTTTTAAACGGACCTAATCTAAACTTACGTAAACTAATTGTCGCAGTGGACGAGGAAAAGATGTGAAGAGGTCTGCACGAAATGAGGCGCGTGAGATGTGGCGGCTTGAACCCTGGCGAAGTTACACGATCACTACCAAACACAGGATCACTTTTATGCTCCCGAGACGTAACCTTCCCCGCGAAAGTGCCGTACACACAGCAGATCTCAGCGGTGGTAGGAAAGAACGGCGTCATAAATTATACATCGGCCTTAAACGGTACGTTTTCGCGGTAAAGACGTGAGTGACTTAGTGGTACCGTGTAATCGGTGATCAGTAATCCTGGCTAGTAGTCAAAGGAATCTACTGCTGGTATCTCGCGATGTTATTTCAAGCGAAGAAGAATAATCTCAATTTTTCTTCTAACGTGGTAAAGTGAGGTTTATGTATATCGTTTTAAGAAAAAATATTTAGGTCACCCTTGGCGATTCGTTTAAAACTTAGCAATTATTAAATCACTGACAGATAAATACATAGTCCTACAAGATAATATGTCGCCTACTTGTAGGTAGCGTGCATAGTTTATGTGCCCATGTGCTTGCTATTTTAATGTGTATGTGATGCTTATTTGTGTTGACCCTTGCCTCAGCCTAGCTCGTTAACTTTTATATAGGCGGTTCAGGATAAAATTAACTCTTTTGAAGCCCTGGTTACTTTTTTTATCTTGTAGTTCTGGTTACTATTTTCCTGTCTTGAAGCCCTGGTTACTTTTTTCCTTTCTTGAAGCCCTGGTTACATTTTTCCTTTCTGAAGCCCTGGTTACTTATTTATAATTTGGGTAACCTGATTATTTTAGGTTGGGTTTGCTCCATATTATAATTATCTTTGTACTTGATTTTCTCAGTGTCGATCAACATACAGTAATTAAGAAAAGAAAGAAAATGACAAGTGTGAACTAGCGACAAGCAGTGTCTATTGGCGGTTGTTAAACACAATGCTGTACAATTTAACAAGAAATTAGACTTAAGTTATGCTTACTACTACTAGAGGTGAAAATGAAGAGTCGTTATACTTGGCTCCGCATCTGCGCAATGTCGGTACGAACAGCAGGCAGTGATATTTAATATGGGCCCTGGCTGTGTGCTAATTATGACAGCGAACTGCTGAAAAAAAAACGGAAGAAGAAGTCATATAAGTCCTGGTTCATGAAATAAAAGTATGAAGAATTCATGTGCGCTGTATTTGAAATAATACCCTAGTAACATTCACACACTCGGGACACTTCAACACGCGAGAAGAGACTAGTAATAAATTATGTTCGTTGCTGCTTGTCAATCAGGATACGAATACTATTGAAGGATGCCATTGTAATAATTTAGTTTGCGTGAAACAACTTCCTTGGACAATTCCAAGAGCGGCTGCTGTAATTGCTAAACAAGCTAGTTACGTGCAGTATCATCAGACTTATCTGCTGGCACGAGAACTTGTTTCGTCGTTGTGAAGGCCAGACAGGAATTGAATTCGCGAGTCGAAGCAGGGCGGGCGACCGACCGGTTCGTAGCATTTAAAATAACAAGGAGCGATAATGTGCTACTGCTTCATGATGTGAAGGAATGTAGAATCTCGTAATGCGGGGTCCACGTGTGGACGAGTTTAAAATTGATCACTACGACACGCAGATCGTTGTTCTTTCGTAGCGTCGTGGATTGCTCAGATGTCATGTCTATTCCAGGGGAAAAAAGTAGTCCAAGCGGAAGAAATATAAATTGTAGAGGTGTCTGTTACGAGAACGTTCTAGCGAGTGTAAAGTGTAGAAAACGTCTTTTCTTATACGTTTTTAAGTGTTATTGTAGCTGGGTACTTACTGAAGTTAATAGCTGTTCATTGTGCTGTTTGTTAGAGCGGGTAGTTAATTTATTACAAGCATCTGATATGCTACTTGATCTACTTCGACGTGTAATAGCAGACTGCCGGGAAGTTTTGACTAGCAACTGAAGATGTTGAAAGAGCTATGCAGCGGATGTAATTTTCTGCGTTTGATGCGCGGGAACAGTGGAGCGATAAGGTTCAGCTTTCCACACTCGATTTTTTTCCTAACCTACCCTAATCTACTGTGTTATGTTGGTGGCCCGGGGAAGGAGCGGGACTAAAGTGCGTCTCTGGGCTGAGCCCCCATACGCCTACAAGGGAGAAGTTTCATAGCAGAGGCATGCATCGCGGCAGAGAGGGATTCGGCAGACATGGCCACAATTGGGGCCATGTCTACCTCCCTGAGTGTACCTATAGCTAAACCATAATCTAAGAAGAGAGAGGGAAAAACCGGTATAGTACCGTAAAAACCCTCTCGACAGAATATGAGTGTAACCACTCAGCAGTTACGTGCATTAAAAACAAAAATGGCCCTGGAAAAGTAGGAATGTCCAGGTTGTTAGTTGAGATGTGAAGTAGGAATTTGTCAGAAGGGGGGGGGGGGGAACTTTATTTCTTTATTTATTTTCCTTTTATTTTCTTTTAAGGAGGGCGCTGGTTTATACCAGGGCACTGTGGGTAAGCACAATGCCCTGGTGGAGGACGAGGTTATACAGGCGCCTCGTCCTCCCGTATTTAATTTAGGTAAATGACATGTTATCTGATGTGTAAGAGTTGAATATTGTTTGGCACAAATACAAAATTTTGAATTTTTACGAGCCCAACGTCCTTAACCATGCGTTCTTTTCGTAGATAAACAAATTGTGAATAAGATTAAGCTATTTTGCGTAGAAAAGAATAGGCGTGGCACGCTACAAACACCTTTCATGCGTCAGGTGCATAAGCCTCTTAAGATAAGGAGTAATGAGCACGTGGTGTCACGCAAGTAAGTAAACAGCTTGAGCAGAGAGATCAGTGAAGTGACGTGGAGAGCCATGAGAACTTATGACAGAGGAAGACTTCGCCAACAACAAACAGAAGTGTCTTCAGACATCCGCGCTATATAGACAAATAACTGCCGGGCAGCTTTGTGCTCCTGTGCCGAAAATAACTTAGCGGCATGAGGTGGAACTACTCAATAAATTTAATGTTATTACTTTCCTGTTTACGTAAATTTTCTCTTGTGTTTACGACATACTGCTGTTTTTGTTTTGAGTACAGTCATTTGGGGTTACATTGGTCCGGTTAATTCATTTTATATAATAGCGTTGGGGTATTCAATCACTATGCAAACTCCAAGATTACCAAATTCATTAATCTAGAAGACAGCTGTATTTTTAAATTCCGAAATACTACATTTGAATTCAAACTATGCTAGTGGTATAAAGTTGCCCTGACAGGTACAACATTACCCCAAATGATTGTAGCTTGTTTTCAGTCCAGGCAGCGCAAACTGGTATTTCGTAGATAAAATAAAATTTTCGTCCGCATTGTTATGTTGGCAGCGTAAATATTGAATTACTAAATTTTAGTGTACTGCTATTTGTTGGTTTAAAGTTGAAACACAGTGTTCTCTCATAATAACGAGTTTGCCGCGGATGGCACAGTATTAGAGCAATCGCCTCCCACCAAGACGATCCGATTTCGATTCCCTTCGGGGTCGGTCACCGAGTTTTCACGCGCGAGGATCGTGCCGGGCTATGCCGCTGGTCGGCGGGTTTTCTCGGGGATCTGCCGTTTACCCAGCCTCTTACCAGCGCTAAAGACTTATATATTAATTGGCATGGAAAGGTACAATGTCGAGCGGCCGACTGGAATACTCTTTCGTCAGTAACATCTGAACTACTCACCAAAATTCGATGATTTTTTTTGCCGAGTAGATATTTTACCAGCGGACGTTTATTTACATAATACTATGCGGTAGTATGCTTTACTTTAAAGTAAAACATTTAAAACTGTTTTTAGAAATTTAAGGGCCTGAAACCACAAAATCTACGAAAATGGAAAACTCTCATATGTATAATTTGTAATATGATAATAACTAGGCCTCTATAGTAACCGAATTAAAAATACTCGCGTTTTGATTTAAAAATAATTTTAACATCCGTAAACGTTTCGCGCAGAGATTTTCCACGTTGCTTGGTGCCGTGGGGATGTTGAGGTACTAC
The DNA here is from genome assembly GCA_003012365.1 of Medauroidea extradentata. Taxonomy (NCBI): domain Eukaryota; kingdom Metazoa; phylum Arthropoda; class Insecta; order Phasmatodea; family Phasmatidae; genus Medauroidea; species Medauroidea extradentata. The sequence continues at coordinate 34,274 of PNEQ01110137.1, forward strand.
TAAAATAATACTGGTAACGTTAATTTCCTTTCGATACCTGGTATTTCGTAATCGATACTTTTATTTCGATACCGTACCAGTATAGTATCCGTAAATTATATGATACTGCTACTTCTTGGTAACCGTTTTTTATTATTATTTTTGGCTATTAAATTAGTACATTTTTAATCATAGTGCTCCAAGATATAATGACATATTTTTGTGAATGAATTAATACATTTGGAAGGCAGTCCGAATTTTAATATGAGTTCTAATTAGAAGGATGTCGAGATAAGTGTTGCACTCTGTAATTTATCAAAAATAAAGTGGCGGGACAAAAAAATTTTAGATACATCGAAATGACAGAACGATCAAAATTATTGGGCTATTAAAGATATCGTGTAGTCCTACATATGAAAACAGAGTTGTAACAAATCTAACGACAAAATATGCCTAATATTGACACATAAAACCTACCTGAAAATACGCTGCTGAAAATAATGTAGTCTGTAGGACACTATGTAAGAAAAAAATTATTTCGAGGGTTTATGTCAATATATTTTATTTTAATCACAAAAAGTAATATGTATAAAATATGATTTTAGCCTTTAGTGTAATAATTTGCAATTATTAAATACATTTACATTTCAAAATTTTAAAAAATAACCATTAAATAATTGGTTTTCTTTCAGTTTTTTTTTTTACGGTACTGATATGCTATCGGTGTCGATACTTTAATTGTGACATCGGTGTCACAAGCGTATCGATACCGTTCTTTCAGCGCCGTCATCGATAGTTCATGGTATCACAACATTCCCAGCGGCACGACAGTGTGTAGAGAGTTAAATTCTCGCGTGTGTGTTGCTGACAGGATCTGCGCGCGCAGGTCGGGCGCCAGGCGACGTCGAGACACGCCCACAGCGGCGCCCCGGGGCGCAGTTCCTCCCCCCTCCCACTGCTATGTCCGGCCGGCCTTGCCCTCGGCCACTCAACTCTCTGCACACCGCGACTGTGTAGGGCTGGCTGCCCGACTACCATTACAGATGATGGTATATCGCGAAAAGTTGTTGTGCCAACGTATCCTTGAAAACACTTGTTTCTCGCAACACGTATGATTGGGTGATATGCGCCTGACACTCCGTAGCTGTCTACAGACCAATAACAGGCATCAAAAATTGCAAGAGCGTCATTCTTATTTGTTCAGTCAAATTGGGTAACAATTCCACGTACACGCGAAAGCTAGTAATCTTATGGTGGGCTGAATGTGTGTTGAAATCCAGTTTCCCCGCCATGAACCGTCATCTCAAATGATGAACTATCAAAGTTAGTACTAAAATGCATCATTATCTGTAGTTGGCACCATTCACGTCTGACTCCAGTTCTTTCGGCACCATCGTGGCGGATAGTTGTTAGGTCAGACCAACTTACTGCCAGTCGATGTAGCCAACTACGTTCGAACTCGGGTTTCCGCTCAGAACTCCAGAGTTCGGGAATCGCGAGAGCGAAGGAATTGCCTTTATATTATCGATTCTATTTCTGGATAACCGCTCCAGCGACCAAGTAACGACTATGAGGTTAAATCTGGAACGTTTTTGGAGAGTACAGCTTCTCGTCCTTGGCTCGGGTTTTCATAACCTCGGTGATGCTCCATGCCGCCCACGCATGTAGCCTTGATCGCTTGTTATCAGAAGGCACTGCAGAGCCAAAGAAGAGTCGCCACACATTCATATTTCTGTACACCGCATTTTGACAACGACGGTCAAGGTGAGTGTGCGAGTGAGAGATTATGGTCAGCGTTTAACACCGAGGTCTTTAGCGCTGGCGAGGGGTGACATGAGGTGAGTATGGAGCAGTGCCGGAATGAAAGGGTGGGGGGAAACGTGAGATCTCCGAGAAAACCCGCCGACCAACGGCATCGTCCGGCACGATTCCCACATGCGACGACGGTCAAGGTCACCGCGCCAAGGGCAGGCTATGATTGTAAGGGAAACGGGACGGAGAGAACGACAGACGCGTCTTATAAATAACCTTGTGAAATGACAACCCGTTGAACGCGTTCTTGAGGTCCTGAGTACTTGAATAATAGGCAAGCGCGTCTTGTATCTGACTAACCTGGAATAGAACGAACAACGTAGTACAGAACGCACACTGTAAAAATAAAAACCAGCATTTATAGAATTGGCTGAAACCCCGCCGGCAGTAGTTGTCGGGATATCTGCGTAGGTTGTCTTCTTTCAGAACTTTCATGTCTGTAATAACGTCTCCGCCGGTCGTGCTGTCAAGACGTGAGCGACATTGTTTCGTTGGCAGGAAGGTGCGGCCATTGATCGTTCGTGCCAAGAGTTTTGACTCATATCCGAGTACAGAAGTGCTTGGCAAGCAGGAATAACATTGTCTTTCTTCGCAGAGAGGCGTTACGTAAACCCAGTTACTTTTTTTTATTTAGAGAGAGAGAGAGAGAGAGAGAGAGAGAGAGAGAGAAAGTGACGGAGTGACGCCGGCAGGGCTGGGGCAGAACCTCAGGCGCCCCTCGACGGGTCAGGTCCCGAGCTGATGACCATGTATGGGGCGCGAGACCGCCGTGTCGCGTCTTGCCAAGGGCAGCTGTTGTTACGGAGAATCTCAGCTCGGGGAAGCTACGTCGAAACTCGACAAAGCGAGAGGGGCGATGCGCTATTGACAGCTTTCCAAACATTTACGAACAAAATATTAGTCAGAACGTCACATACTATAGGCTGTTCACTATAAACCGAGCACTCAGCATAACTTGTAATTAATTAAATATATGTTTTATTGAACCAATAGATGTTAACTTTTGAGACTGTTGAAACGTTTACACTAGTTTTTCGTTACATGGAAGATTTCGAATTAAAAATAGTAAAGATGTCGGCAAAACGACTGAAAGAAAACTATGTAGGGCTCAGTTGATCGTGAACGACCTATAATAGTTTCGTTGTATTTTACACTTGGGTCGTGCTAACGGGTGGTTGAGGTGGCTCCTTGGAGGGTGGTGGCGCACTTGGAGGGCGGTGGCGCACTTGGAGGGTGGTGGCGCACTTGGAGGGTGGTGGCGCACTTGGAGGGTGGTGGCGCACTTGGAAGAGGGGGGCGTACTTGGTGCAGAAGAGCGCCCTTGGCAGAATGCGCCAAAAGTAAGGTTAATTCTAACTACAGGTTAGAAAAAGCGATGTTGAAAGTTTTGCACGGGGGAAATGTTGACTTTGGAATGGCATTATGGGAAAACTGGCTGAGAACGTTTTTTATACGAGGAAAATGTACGCCCGATTAACGTCTACAAAACTAACACTTTTTAAAAATTATGATTTTTGTCTACTTGAACACCTGATCCCTAATTTTTTAATTTTTTTTCTGGAAGATTACTTTAAAACGCATCATTATAAATTAATGTCCCAGATAAAAGGGTATGTTGCTTTCTGTACTGCACGCTTTCTTTCACGTAACACGCCATGTCGTGAGGAGGCGTCTGGCAAGACCGCAGCCGGGCGCCGACATCTCTGGGCGCGTGGGAAGCATTGTCGCGGGAGAGAAGCGGGCAGCCCTACTGAATTATCGCACATTTCGGCGACGCTGCAGATAACGTCGTGGGTGTGAGAGGGAGGGAGGAGGGCGCAGGCAGATAAACAATCCCCTGGGACCGCTCCGAGAACAAACATGGCTCGCGACCTCGTCCGTTGTCGGCCACAGTCTCTCTCTCTCTCTCTCTCTCTCTCTCTCTCTCTCTCTCTCTCTCTCTCTCAAATAAAAACTACAACATGGTCCCAACAACAAGGGGAGGATTACCCCCCTTTCTCTGAATCCTTGAAGCAGGGGTAAACAATCTACCTGTCCACACACAATAATTTCACATATCGTCAGCCTAATAGTAAACCCTTGTAACTCCGTTAATAGAAATTTTTCAAGAGGAACGAAAAACTGTAGTACAAATTATGTATGGTACCAAACACTCCAATTTTGTAATATACATATAATTACAAATCCTAAGCAGCTATGTATAACATAGTTATTTGAATTTTGTGAGAGACTTTGTATGGAGTTACATAGTTCTTTGGCCAAAGATTCAAGTCAGGAGTTACAAGTATTCCTCTTTGGCTGATTGTTATTGCTACAATCGATTGTTATACCTAAGATCGCGGTCGTAGAAGTACAGGTCTGGACACTAGCATATCTACCAATGCTATGGAGTTGACCCCTCTACGACTGAAAGCGCCACTAGCAATGAAGTGTTGTTTTAACACTGCAGTATAACGTTTTACTCAGGGGCGTCATTTCAGGTTTTTCTAGGGGGGGGGGGGGCAAGATTTTGTTTTCCGGCGACAGTGACCTTGTTGAATGTTTTTTATTAATTAAGCTTGTATAAATGAGATACTTTAATAATAAAACTTCAGTTTTATGTGCTTAAGTTAGCATTATTTAAATTTTAAAATACAAAAATTGTATTTGTACACATAAAATTCTAAATCCTGGAGCAAGCATTTGCCCCCCCCCCCTCCCGTGGCCGCAAATGACGCCCCTGGTTTTACTAGCAGTTCTCCTAGCAGCTCCGATACGAGTTTGCTCCTTGTAGTCCCATTTCGCAATGTTAAAACAACCCCAGAATGCCAGTGGCGCCAATCAGTCATAACGGGGTCAATTTTCAACTGAAGTGTCCAGATCTGTTCCTCTATGACCGTGCCTAAGATTTTTCCAGACTGCGTAGTTCATAAATAGCCACAAGGTAGGGCTAAAATGTAAAAATTTCAAAATTAGAAGAAAAATGGAGTTACAAGGGTTTCCTATTGGGCCGACGATAAACTGTATTTTAGTAGCATAATATGTAGCGACAGGGATAATTTGCGGGTTCACTAACCTGTAGGCTATCCTTCAAGAACATGATATGTGTACTCAGGCAGACAGCTGTTCATTGGTTGCACGCGTACACAGTGATACCACATGGCTGAGCATGTGTTTAGATGCTTCTTTATTATTGGATCAGCGTCCTCAATGATGTGTGGAATTCAGGTAAGACATATTGCATATGTGACAAATCTATGGTTGTTTGAGTTCTAGCAAAACTTGAATTTTTCAAGTATATGTCATCTAGAGTAATTTTACTACAACAACTGTAAACTGAGCGCTCAGCGGAACTTAAAATTAATCAAAAACAAATGTTATTGGACCAATAGATGTTAACTTTTGAAAGTGTTGAAATGACTACGCTGGTTTTCAGTTGCATTGAAGTTTTCATAATAAAAATAGTAAAGATGATTGCAAAACTGTTTAAAAGAACCTTTATGCAGTGCTGACTTCGTCGCGAACGGCCTGTATCCAAGGCCGTGACCACGCTGCAGTACCTCATTAAGGGCGCCGCCTACCCGCGCGTGAGAAGATCAAAAGCAACAGAGACATAAGGTCGACCTTGAAGCGCGCATCAAATGCCGCGTCGCCTCAACGAGCTAAGCGCTGGACTAGCGTGCAAGGTTACCGCCGAACGGTTTTTACTATGGGACACTAAGCGGTGACCATATAATTTTATTGGTGGAAAGTCTGCAACCAAGTTCAGTGCAGGTCGCAATCTGAGTTCCACTTACATCCGGTTAGTACATTTTCAAATACGGCAGCCTAAAAAGACCGTTTTTTAGCCATGTTGGAGGACAGTGTCATTAATGAGCGTGGTGTATTTATCGATGAGGTTCCGACCTTGTCTGAAGTTCGTTTTCTTTTCGTACGTTGGCACAATGAGCACACGTGGAATGTTTCCGTAGAAAAACCTGTTTACGAATCCAGTGCAACGCATTTGAAGCGTGGTGTAGGCGGCCGCCTTTAGGCCAAGAGCCATAATTTCTACTGTCCTTGCGATAATTATTATTTTGATCTTGAAAAACAGAGCAGTTCTAATTTTCTCAAAAAAAAAAAAAAAAAAAAAAAACAAGAAATTATACGGTCTCGAATAAAAAGTCAGTTAACCAGAATTTCGTTAATTACGTAATTACATAAAACCATAGTATTTAGGCTACTGTCTTGAAAAATCAGCCAACATGGAGAAGACGATTTTAATTAAAACTGTCAAACAGATTTTTGATATCTGCTGTCGTTTAAGCGTAAGACGTTAATATAGTTAAAATAGTTGAAACAAGAGAGCATGGCCTTAAATATGAAAAATTAGAATAACAATTATTAAGTTCCCCCCCCCCCTTTCCATTGGGATTTGAGTTATTGTGCCTCTGAAACTGAACACCCCCTGTCCCACTACACCGTCATCAAGATTCAGTTCTATACAATTTGTTTGTAGAACAGGGAAAGAAAATGTCAAAACCTTTTTTTTAATTGCTTCATCACTGTTACGTACGTACCCTGGATTCACAACCAATACTTATATCGAAAACGTACCTACGCGTATAAGTAAAACACTGAGTGTGCATGCAAGCATTCACAACACCACTAAGCGTATGCACGTGCGTAACATAGTGGGTCATATTTTTACTCCTTGTAGCCGTCCGATCGTAAGACTGAGTTTATTTTTTAAAATGTTTTCCAAACGCTTCCTCTCTTTGTCGTAAATTATTATATATGTTTCGTTCCATAACTATTTAGGTGTCATAATTTACAACCTGCTTTTTGCTGTAAACAAAAACAAACTTTGTGCATATCTAGATTCCATGCCATGTATCACGTCCCAGAAATCTCACGTAAGTGTGGTTGTAATCCGGCTTTGCTCTGTCACTATTACTTTGCGAATACACAAATTCTTTGCTCTATTATGTAATACAATACTTTGTGTATACTTTTGTTTGCTTATTACTACAGTAAAAATTGTGACAGTCCTGCTCACAATGCCGAGTTATTTAACAATGGTGACGACGCTCACAATAATTTAACAATTGGACTCAATAAAGTATTGCAATGAGCTGTATGGAATTCAGTGAACACTGTGTTATCATATTTCTTTTACATTCTTAAACGTCCGACAAAAATAAATTTACATAGTGTGATTTTAGTAGAAAATTAATTGTTTCTTCGGTGACAATCTTTTATTATATGTACCTGCAACCTTTTTAATAAAACGCAAAAAAAAAAAATATCGAAATTCCCCGTTTTGGTAAATTTCGTATTAACATTCAAACTTTGTTTACTAGTGTTTGCGGTATCGTGACTAGACAGTTACTTATCAACAAGATAAGCAGTTTTATCAAAATTTTTTTCGTTTTATTGCTGTTTTCGTCGTAAGCAAACACGTCCGAAGTACATAGGGCGTCTTTGCCATTGCCGCTAAGTCCTCGCTCTTTAGTTGCGCAGTGGTTTCCAATATATTTTTTAACACAAATTAATATTTACATCAAGTATTCATTCTTAAAGTTTTAACACCTATATATCATCGTTTTGTATGTGAACTTTTCTGTTGTAATACACCAAACGGATTTTTTTTATTTTTGCCCTAGAAATATCACATATTTTGTTGTCAAAATAAGCCAAAATTAAGTAAAATAATTTTTTGCTAGCAAACGGTGCATTATTTTGAAAAATGCTCCGACGAAATTTTGTATCGTATGACTATACACAGTCTCAAAATTTTTCAAAGCGTTCGGTTGAAAAATATTAAAGTTATATGAAATTGTTTGAAATAAATGAAAGATGTTTCCGCTCCCTTTTCAGAAAACCCGTAACTTGAAATTAACGAACTTTATTTATTTATTTTTTTTAGCTACTCTTCAAAGAGACTTTTGCCGTTACAAAAACAAGATTATCACTTAAGATTTCTCAGGATAGGTACAAGGTCATCAGGGGCCAGATGTCTGTTATCGCCGTCACGAAATTTGCATTACAAATTCACGACACGAAAATATTCGTAAAAGATGTGTGAGGGGCGGACGCAAGACTGAACTCGTATCACAGCACTCTCAAGAAACAGTTTTCGTCGCTGTTGTAGTTCTTAAAAGTAGTACTTACATCATGCGTGCTGTTTAGAAAATACCGTTGTAATGTTTTATTTTCGTCAGTTAATATTTTGGGAGGAATTTACTAGTTTATATTATTTAAAAAAAAATTCTAACAAGCTGTGACGGATTTTAAGTTCCGGGTAGACGAGCGCATTAGTGTTCGACGTCTTGAGCTCTGGTGAGGACATGGGATGAATATGGAGCAGCCGCAGAACGCAAGAGCTGGGGAAATCGGGAAACCCCTGAAAAAAACCACCGGCAAAACAATGCCTCATACGTTTTTTACTCGTGAAAATCGGTGGTTAGCATTGTGAGGCGAGTGGCCTAGCCACTAAACTTACCACCCCGCGAACCCATACACTAGCCGAATATTGTCGGTGTATACGAGAATATCGCGATATTATGTTCTATATTATATTGCATGAGGCAGTGGCGGAGCCAGTATTATGGGGGGATGGGGGTTAACATGAGAAAATAGTATAACGATCACAGACCACCCATTTAAAGTAGAGGTCCAGGGTTCCTCCACTGGGAAAATTTCGATTTCGTGGTGCAAAAAACCGTCGTCAGTAACGTAATCTGTTAGGTTTAGGTCAACGGTGAGAGAGGCTCTGGGATCGAATCCCGACTCGGGCATGCATGTTGTGTTGTTGTTTCTTCACCTTACCGTAAAACCTTTCACCTTTCCTCACCAAGGTGCAAAGTAGTGCTATTTTAGCATTTCTCGTTACGAGGCATTGACTGTTATACTAGCAAAAGTATTTTTAATTTTTTTTATTATTTTATTTCAAAACTAGTCATTAGTGGCAATAAGGGGGTGGTTGTAGACCTTACATCTCCCTCCCTTGGCTCCGCCCTTGGTAAGAGCGATGTACGTATCGTGGAGACCTGAATAATTGGCGTTTTGTTTTGAGCACAAGTCAAAACTGGAACAACTATGCATTCTTGTCACTTGTGCAGTTGTCTCTTGATGTATGTGATACTTCTTGAAGGTTGCCAAGCAGCTAAATGCAGGCCTGGAAGTGTTGCAACACTGTGTCAGCGAGCAGCCAATGGGATGCTTGTTGTCTGCTTGGTACACATACATTCATGGAAGCTATGTAGTATTAATCAATATTCATGTCTCGTGCAAGATTAGCAGATAATTATAAGATAGCTACATTATTTATTTTGTGCATTTTTGTGTATAAATTGTGTGGTAACTTTTCAAGTGGTGCCTTCAATGTTTATTGAATCAAATTGCTTGAATCGTCGTGACGTTCAATAAATTGAAAGAGTAAATATTTGATCGTGTGGTATGGTCTGAAAGTCTAGTCGAGACGGAAAGCTGCCTGCTGTGGTCAGACGAGACGTCAGCGGTGGTATCTTGCTGCTGAAGTTTGCGGGTTGCGTGCCGGTGCCCTTGGCCGTGCCAAAGGTCGTCGTGGAGCTGGTCTGCTTGACGGAGAGGAAGACGGACGGACGGACAGACATGTCTAGCGGCAAGTGACGGTCGACTGGTACGCCTACGTCTAGATGCCCTCACTCCCGTGAGAACCTTGTTGCTGTGTACCATCATGTAGCCACTGTCTCTGTCTATAAGTTGACATTTCTAACACGGGTAACTTTACCTGGGGTCAAATTTCTAACACCAAAACTTTAAATTTTGACTGACCCACCCTGTCATCGTGAATTTCCACGAGTTCCGATATTGTGTGTTGGTTTTAATATATCAGCTTGGCGATGATAGGCAACTACTAACATAAACAATTCCCAGTCTTCATGTATACAAAGTTACATGGTGGACTGCTAGGTGCTTGGAGAGCCACACAAATAAATCCGCAGGACACGGCTGTCGACATAGAAAGAACTCAGGACACCAAAATAATTAAGACAGCACGGGCAAGACGAAGACAATGAAACACAATACCTGAGAAACCAAACAGTGACGTCACAAATACAAAGACTAGACGAAACAAGGATGAAAACACAGACGAACACGAGACCTGTTTTCAGACGAGCTAGTAACGCCGCATGTACACAGTATTCCGGAAATTATATAGGCTTATATTATGATTATAAAACTAAAACCATGCTTTATTGTGTTTCGTCACCGAACTAGGCCTAATTGCAATCGTTAAAATATCTTGCCTGAAAGTAAATTGCTAAATGATCGAGATGAAGCAGTGGTAAATAAAAACACTCGCTTTTCGTGCAAGACTCGGGCTCGATTTCCTTTCCGACCATTCTTACTTCGGTTTGCCATGCTTTTTCGAAGTCGCTCAAGGTCATAGCTGACACCCTTCTTCGTTCCCAGGTGTACCTCTGCGCCACATTTTATTTTTCTACGGAACAGGCTGTCATTCACAGAGATACCTGATTGTAGAACTTGAAGTTGGCAGTTTTGTCTCCACCTCTTACGTAAGTTAGGAAGGATGTTGTCTTGAAAGGTCGGGGTTCACGTTACGGAGGAAGTCCCAGGACGATGATTGTTGCGTGACATAGAAGGGACTATGGTTTACGAGAGGACAGATTGCGTGTTGTGAGAGTCTGTCATGGTCGATGAAACAATCTCATCAGCCCGCCGAAGACATTATATAACACGGTATGTAGCAGAATCAAAGATTAAAAAATTTTTTTATGATGGCGTGAATTCCCCGTGGTACATTGTATTTTCTATAGATGATTTTCTTTTCTACGCCGCATTTCAATTTACTTGGAAGTTGATGGGCTCAGGGAACACCTGGGTCTACTAAGCGAGGGTGTTAGACGACTGTGGTGATTCGCCATTGGCCGCGTTCCATCTGCTGCTGACAATAGCTGAACTTACTTCCCGAGCGTTCCCTTACCAGGAGTGCTTATCTATGTTAGAACTTCCCGTACGAAATATCGAATATTAATTGTTTGATGTAATGAAAAAAAACGTTTAAAAGCTATATAAATTATGTATTTACAAAGTAACGTATTTTCAAGGTAAATACCAATGTTATCAATTTACTATCGTTCATCTTGTTTGCCTTTGAGATCAGGATAGGCCCGGACCTCTCGCAGCTTTAATAGGTTACATTTGTGTTTGTGTGTGTGTGTGTGTGTGTGTGTGTGTGTGTGTGTGTGTGTGTGAGGAGCTGTAAGAGTGCCGCTCCGTGCAAGCCACTCAGCTGGTGTGCAGTACAGTACTTCTCTGTCATCCTTTTTCCTATGAGTCTTTAAGCGGTTCACATTATTTTTTTTTGTTACATCATTTCTGATTCGTTGTTTCAGCAACAAAATATTAATTTCGCCTCATACAAACAAATTATTTCGTTGCGCGAATCAAATTTGGTTTAACTCTACTTAACCTTTCTCTCTGCGTATCATGTAATTTATTTTTTTTATTTCGTCTTTCCTTTTCTTGGCGAAGTTAAGGCTAAAATGCCTTCTCTTACACTTAACCAAATTTTAAACAAATATCACATGTACAAAGGTAGCAAAAAAATGAGTTAAAATGTAATTAAAAACAATAGAAAATAGTAACTAAGAATATAAAATTGACGTAGTTAAAATAAAATAAGCTGACAGCTGCGACAAAACTTAAATGAAAACTAATCTAAATCCTGGAATATACACTTGCAGCTTACAACATACATTTTCTATAAGTTATTTAACAAACAAGAATGAGACAGTAATACAAAAGACTTGTGCAATAAAGTACATTAGAAGAAAAGTTTACAAATATGAGACAGTACCACTAGATTCAATAATAAAATATCTTATTTTAAAATTGTTTCAATAAAATTTAGACAGAAATATGTACATAATTATAGAACATGTTACGTAATGCAGAAACAATAAAGTTAAGGCCTTATTAATGTGTGGGTGATTCGAATTGATGGAATCAACGGCGAATTGTCTTGATATGCTTGGCCGTATTGCGCTTGAATGTGATTAGTGTTGCCGAGTTCCGGATGTTCAAAGGTAAATTATTCCAAGCTCTTGCGACAGAAACAGTGAAGGAATTGTCATATACCCGACTTTTGTGAGCAGGAGTAGTTAAAGAAGTCGTGGTTTTGGCACGGGTGTTAGTACTGTGATTATTTCCCAATATTTTTAGACGAGCACGTAAGTAATCTGGTGTTGTTATAGATGACGAGGAAATTACCGCATAAAAAAGCAGTATAAAAACGTGAAGATTAATTGATTCAATATATTTTGATCAGCATTTCACATCTAGGTCCTAAGCGTTGGTAAGGGATGACATGATAAAGTACGGAGCGGTGCCGGAATGAAAGGACGGGGAAACCGGGATATCCCCGAGAAAACCCGTCAGCAAGTGGAATCGTCCAGACGGAGCTATACGGACGACTTAAGGCTCTGTTTCAGACGCCGTATTGAATTGTATTAATGTTAGTTTTTTATGGGAAGTCTATGAAGAATAATGTTAAATCAGCGACTATACCGCAAATGCTATTTACCTTGAGCTACAGTACAAGAATGGCAATAGAGCTAGTAATGTATAGTTAGGTCGCAATTTGTCGGGCAAATTATGAATATAAAATAAATTTTCCACACAGATTGCGGCGTAATTATAAGTTAACAGCTAAATCACAAGGCCTGTACTGTAGCGAAATGTAAATAGAATTTGAGGTATAATCACATATTTATCCTTTTTCTTCTTGAAATTAAAAAAAAAACGAAAAATAATAAAATTCAATATGGCGACTAAAACCGAGCCTTAACAATAACTAGTAGTTACAGGTATTATGAGAAACGTATTGACAATTATGCTACGAAAACATTGTTCGCGGTTATAACTTAAATTATAACAAAATCTCAATAATAAACTTAAGTATGTTACGAGAAAATAATATCGGAAATAGTGTTGTTTACGTCTACTTAGAAAGGTTTTGTATTAAAGAGAAACGTATAAAATATTAAGTGTCGTGAGTTGCAACTAACAGTGGACAAATTTGTTAAATGTGTTTGTTAACCTACCTTTGCGAATTGTACTTTCATGTGCATGACCACCAACCATACTAGTATACAGTGTATATACCTATAACAGACATGCACCCAGAATTTTTGTGTGGGGAGGGCGTGTTATAGAAGTAGCCGTAGCTTAGATTTGGGTTTGTTTGGGGGGGGGGGGGAAGTCCCTCCGAACTTGGGAATTTTATTAAGCCACCGAACTCCTCAATAAAATTTGGGGTCTGGGGGTATTCGCCCGTGGGAAATTTGGTTTTCACGATGCAAAATGGTACTATTTAGAGAATTTCCGTAAGGACAAAAATAAGGGACGAAGGAAGCCTCAATCCCATGAACCCTCAAAGTCAAAGAATAATTTGACAATTTTAGCATTAAGGTTTGAAATCCTAACAGTTAACTTTAGGCCTCTGGTGTTGAAAATCCCATACGTGTTACCGTCTATTGGCAGGGTAGCTTCGAGTATGAGAGAAGTTCGCTGTTGAAGGTTGGGCCGGCTGCTCTAATAGCAAGCCACGCCTGTCGCCGTCCGGCCAGACGAGTGGGTCAAGTGAGGGTGGAATGAGCGCGGAGCAGCGACGGAATGAGAGCGGAGCAGCGACGGAATGAGAGAGGAGGAAACGGGAGTTCACCGAGAAAACCCGCCGGTCAACGGCAACGCCCGCCACGTTTCCTTCAAGCGAAAAATCCGTGACCGAACCCGCCGTGGATCGAACCAGGATCGCCCAGGTGGGAGGCGACAGGTCTGCTCCCCAACTGAAGTGCGTAATCCATCATTTCTACTGCTTGTACGATGATAATTTTTTTTATTCATAAACGAAAGCAGATACCTAAAAACTGTTGCAGGTTTTTACTACGTACTCTTAATTTTTTGTCGACAAAAAAGTACATAGATTTGGCTAATTTGTTAGTTAATACTGATTTCCTTAGTTGCATAATTATCTGAAAACATTGTGTATTTTGTCTTGGAAAAAAAAGCCTCATAGTATAAACAGTTCTTAACAAAACTGAGCAACAGTTTTTTTTTCGCTCTCGTTTATGATTAAAAATTAACTATCGCAAACCCAGTATAAATCATGGATCATGCCTTTAACGCAGCTAGTGGAAGTGAAAACGGTAATTTTCGGGAGAGGTCAGCACTCCCCCCCCCCTCCTGGGTGCACCAATGTCTTATATGCTGGGGTCGCGGTGGCCGAGTGGTCAGACCATTCGCCTCCGCGTTCCGGGTTCGATTGCCGGCGGGGTCGGTCCCCGGATTTTCGCATGTGAGAATCGTGCCGGACGATGCCGTTGGTCGGCGGGTTTTCTCGGGGATCTCCCGTCTTTTCATCCCGGTACTGCTCCATACAACCATACTCACCTCTTGTCATACCTCAGCAGCGCTATAGACTTCATTGCGAGGCGCCGACCAAAAACTCTCACTCACACTCATACATGCTGGTTTGGGGTCAAGGCACTGCCCTGCCACGGAATGCAGCTGTACGTGTAATGCGGGTAGGGTCGTACCTCCCAGGTGTGTGTCAGCTGCCATGCAACCACCTGTAGCCCGCAGGGACGTCGCCCTCGCCTGGGGCCAGTGACCAGCCTTCAACCCCTCCTCATCTAGTGCAGGTGGTAACACTTCCTACCCTCGGCCATCCGCATTTCTGTTTACATGGCTTCCTAACATCTCTCTGGGCGCCAAAAGCATGCATCTATATTTGTAGGTTTCTTGAAGCCAATTTGCGTAAATTAAACAATAGCAATCATAGAAAAAAGTTTTAAACAACGTTTTAAACAAAATTGTTACCAGTGTTACGAACTTCTGAGGCACAATCTCTGACGCCGGAACCTCCTGCATTTAACTGCGGCGCAAGAGATCACGCATAACGAATTAGTAATTCTGGAGATATATCTGGAATGAATGCGGAGGGGGAAACTGGAGATCCCCGAGAAAATCACCGGTCAGCGGCGTCGTCTGGCACGATTCCGGGGACGGACCTCGCCGGGAATCAATATATTGTGGCTTCGAGGCGAGAGGTCTGCCCCCTTGACCTCCGCGGCCCCGTACCTTGTATTGCACGCACATCGGAAGCATTGTTTTAAAGCTCTCAAAATTGGCGAAAATCGGCCATCCTAGACGGTTGTTTCTCAAGATAATATGTACCGGATTTGTTCGAAATTGACGTGTACAATTACAATACGTTGGACTTGCGCAGCTACAATGACAGTTTCAACGAAATGAAAGGCTCGCCCACAGCATAAACGTTACGGCGGTAACACTGCGCGGTCATATGCGATTTTGGGGTTAGAGGCGATGGCACGATACATGTGCTGGCTATTGGGCTCGTAGTGCCTCATCGATTTTTGCTTCGCAGGAGCTCATCCTCCACCAGGTAGCCGCCTTAACAACGACCATGGCGGATTCCCTCTCCCGTAATTGTGTCTGTTTCGCAGTCTTCAATGAGTTCATAGTCAACGAGATGTAAAGGAAATGGCGTCACCAGGGGGCGGGTTTAACTCGAGAATATAATGGGACCCCCCCCCCCCCAATCAATACTTTTAAGGCGAAGGAGCCAGGAGTCCTCCACGAGGAAATTTGGATTTGAAGGTGCAAAATAGTGGAATTTTAGCAGTTTTCGAAACGAAACGTTAAATATTCTACTGGTTACTTAATTTTTAAACGATTTTGTTTAATAGTAGTCTTGATGGAAAAAGAACGGCAATATGAGGGATTCTAACTCCTACCTCCCTTCCCCTTGGCTACACCATTGCTTGCTGCAAGAAGCGCTGTGGTGGTCACGTTGGCTCGCCTGAAGAGGGGGATGGAGGGGGGATACAGGAGAGAGGGAGAGGAAGACGCGGCAGGTCAGTGCGCTGGCCTTGAGGATCGTCGGCGCGTGGACAGGTGTCGCGGTGCCTTTGTTCCGTCGTCGTCTAGGTACACCTGGCTCTCGTGCTACTTCTCTCTCGTCACCGCGCCTTCGTAACTGTCCCTGTACACACGCGTGCGCGTATACATTTACTGTCGCCACTGTAACCGCACTGCACTTTTCGTTACTAGGGACATCCAAAACTCGCGTCATTTTTGTTACCAGCAGACAAAGGCTGTGTTCGATGAGGCCGTCTAACAGCCCTTACCAAGCTCTAAGCCCTTGAAAAGTGTATACCGGACGTGACGTGTGTTAAATTCACAGCAAGGGCTCATATGCGCCCTAGAATGTCCCCTTTAACTAAGTACACTAAATGTTTATCCGGGGCTATGGCAGTTCTACGACCTCTTCAGTTGACAGAACATATTGTCCTCTCCCCACTACGCTGGGGGTTATGCGGGGCGGTGACGAATGTTGGATGCTATGGCCAGTAGGGTTTCGGCTTTATGTCTGGTGTACGAACTCGTCACGTCTCGTGGTAGCCAATGGGAGGAACGATACACAAGCACCAATAGACGGTGCATATGGTTTATGGACAGGGTAAAGGGATGCCAACAGGCGGTGCGTATGGTTTTGTAGAGGGTAAGAAGTGTAGGGGAGTTCTACGACCTCGGCAGTTGACAGAACATTTTAGAGGAGTGTAGAGTGGAGTGGAGGGAGTAAGGGGAAGAGTAGGGGAAAATGTTCGGTGAAATGACGAGATCGTAGAAGTGACCTTTTCCGGTTTATCCTTCTCGATTCCTAGATTTGAATTAACAAAATGCACACTACTACATGAAGGGAACAAGGGTGCATGGGCAAGTGGTCAAGGGTTCATTGCACTGAAATTGAACACAGCCTAAGACTCGAAATTGCTGTACACTTGTTTCGACGTCTCCCATTTGCCAGAAATGTTTGCCTTGCGCGGACAATGCATCGATCTGTCGAGTGATTCAAGTTCCTCTAGTAAAGCGGACACACGAATCACTAACATCACATAGAGGCTTGTGTCCAATAGGAACACACTTCGTACTTGGGCATATGCAGGACGGCGAAGTCTAGTCTGTCGTCAAAAATAAAAATGCAAATTTTCGCAGGTTCCTGGCTATTCATTCATTACGTCCGTGTCTAAGCGCGACGTGCTGTTCACGACATAGTGGGTAATTTTTTATGACTCCTCAAAAACGGCAGTTAAAATAATATAATTTATTGTAGCCTTAGACTAATGTTTGGTAGTTTTCGCAAGAGGCTTATGCACCTGACGCATAAACGGTGTTGTAGCGTGCCACTCCTATTATTTTCTACGCGAAACAACTACATTTTATTTGCAAACAACTACATTTTATTTGCAGTATGTTTATCTACGAGATGAGATTGAGTGAGATTTTTGGTCAGCGCTCAACATCGAGGTCTTTATCGCGTTTATCTACGAAAAGAACACACGGTTAAAACTAGGCTTCTATCATTTCAAAAATGCAACAAGTTTATTTGAAATGAGCTTCCCCCCCCCCCCTTTTTTTTTTCCACCGAAGTAGAAACATGAGAGAATGGCCTTAATAGTTGCAAATATTATGTGTGGGTTAAAAAGAAATGTAGTGACTTAAAAAAATATTAAGTTGTTTTTTAAGTTGTAGCTAATTTTGATTTCGAAAATTATTGTTGCGTGCCATGTTCCTGGAGGCCAGTGGTCGGCAGCTGTTTCGTAACACCTTGAGGGCTGGCCGATGACTCAAAGCCCGGGTGGCTCATAGTGGGAAAACCGCCGAACCTACGTCATA
>PNEQ01110138.1:8391-28674 GCA_003012365.1 Medauroidea extradentata
TAAGAAGAAAATCTACGGTAATGTCTACTATCAGATTACGTAGATCCAGGATAGAAGAGGTTCCCAGTAGTTTAGATGTAGATTGTGGACTATACTCAAATTTAACTTTTCATTTTCTTAATAACTACACTTTGAGATTTTAATTAAACATGATAAAATTAAATGTTGTGGAAGCGGTAATGTTTCGTATTGTTTGAACGATCATTTCACTAATCATTCTAATAAAATACAGATTTCTCTTGTCTAATTTCATACGTTCTATTTACACTCATTACATGTGCAAAGCTAATGCTAGTGTTGATCTATACGCTAGATACCCACACCCCCATTAATGTTAACGTACAGATCATTTCTGATTACGTTATACGTTACAAACAATTGTAATATGGACCCTATACCGACTTTTCAGCGTATTGGTTAAATAACACATATTGCAGTATTACAGTGTTTACTTGAGAGTGTGATATGCATGTACATGAACATTCACGCACACACTTCTCGTCTCTTAACTGATTTTAGCAATGCTTACCTTGACGCACCCATAAGAAAAAAGGGGGGGGGGGGGGGGGGGAGCTCCCTGCCAAATTGTAATTTTTTATAATAATTTTCGTATTCGTACGAGACTTGGTTTGTCTTATATACATATATTGTGACTATTTTTTACAGTAATGAAAATTTTCTAGCTTTCATAGTTTTTGTATAATGGCACGTCAAAGCCAAAATTTGCATAAAACGGTTTTGAAACGAAAACCAACTGACTTACAGAAATGAAAAAATTCCCACTGAAGTACATTGTCGCGGGCTACGTCTAGACATAAATAAAAAAAGGCACTGGATATTTTTGTGTTTTTTTAATTGCTTAACATTAAATAAAAAATTGTCAACTTTGTGTATTTATTTAAATACAAAAAGTTTCAATGCCATATATTAATACATGACCAATTGTAGCCCGCGACAATGTTCTCAGTGGGAATTATTTAGTTTCTGTAAGTCTATTGGTTTTCATTTTTTGTATAAAACCATTTTATGCACATTTTGGCTTTTACTTGCCATTACACAAAAACCATGAATGTTAGAAAATTTTCATTACTGTAAAAATAGTCACAATATAAGTCTACAAAACAAACAATATCTCGTACAAATATGAAAATTATTAAAATAATAAAAAATTTGCGTGAACTCCCCCCTTAATTGGTCTAATTGTAGGCGACCCGGGTTCGATCCCCGGATTTTCAGACGTGGGGATCGTGACGGACGATACCGCTGATCGGTGGGTTTTCTCGGAGATCTCCTGTCTCCCCCGCCTCTTCGATTTTGGCTCTGTTCCATGTTTACACCTTACAAGCGGTGTACCGTACATCTAGATGTTAAATGCTAACCAATATCTCATCACATTGTATGCAATAGGTAGGGTTCGGTAGTTTTCGCGAAAATATTTTTGCCCCATTTTGTTTCAGTGTCTCACTTACATACCTGCAGCTCAACTTCATGATTATTGGCAGAGTGTTTTTGTGCAGAGTCGTTATTCATTTGACTGTGCCAATCAGTACATGGATAACTCTGACACATAACATCTGTGATTTGCGGGTTTAACTTCCAGACGCTAGGTGTTAAGGTATCCAATCACTGACCACACAGCAGAGATGCAGGTGCGCACGTAAGGCACTGAAACAAAGTACTGCAAAAATCTTTTCGCGAAAACTACCGGACCGTAGCAATGGGCTTTGACGTACTTTAGCTGGAACCAGTTAGAAATCTCTACATTGTAAGTAAGGGCCGGAATATTTCACGGATTCAGTAACCTGCATGTTAGACTGCGTTGTCCTGTACATACTCAAGCCCCGACTATTTGTTCACTAGCTGCTACTCAGTGGAACAACAGACAATGAACCAATATATGGGGCTTGAGTTTGCAGAGGACAATGGATTATAACATACGGGTAATTAAATTCCAGAAATTTTCCTGGCTCTAATTATAAGTGAACATTGGATGTGTTAATTGATGGGTGAGTGATGCATTTTGTCTTTGCGCTATCTCCGCTGCGTATAGCTCTTACTCCAAATAACTTACTGGCACCGAGTATACGTAAAATGACGCAAAAAAAAAACATCTTCTGAACAAGAAAGGACAACCGCACATCCAACTTTCCCGTTTGCCATCGCATAACCAAGGAGGAAAAAAATTTCTTTCTCTCCTCGGAACGGAACTCGATTTTCAGAGCGAATTTCCGGCTATTGGGAACCGGGAAATTGAGTTTATCCTCTCCCGCCAAGATACTTTCGTTATGGATTCAGAGCGCGTCGCCTCGCCTGCTCTGCTGGCCTTGACAGTTGGAGAAGTTTGTTGCTGTGCTAGGTTCAGTAACCGTCATGTATCTGTACAGTCGTGGCCACAACACTGTGGTTCCTGCAGCCTGTTATGTCCCGAGCTGTTTGTTGACGTCTTAGTGCGCGCAGGGTCCTTACAAACAAGCGGAGACCAATATCAATATTAGAGGCACAGGCGAAGTCATAAAGGAATGCGATTAAGGGCGCCGCCTACCCGCGCGCGAGAGGCTCAAAAGCGACGGAGCTGTAAGGTCGACCTTGAAGCGCGCATCAAATGCCGCGTCGCCTCAACGAACCAAGCGCTGAACTAACGTGCAAGCTTCCCGCCGAACGGATTTTACTAAGGGACACTAAGCGGTGACCATATAATTTTATTGGTGGAAAGTCTGCAACTAAGTTCAGTGCAGGTAGCAATATGAGTTTTACATACATCCGGTTATTACATTTTCAAGTACAGAAGTCTGAAAAGACCGTTTTCAGCCATGTTGGAGAACTTAGAGACAGCGTTTGTAACGAGAGTGGAGTCTTAACAATGAGGTTCCGACTTTGTCTGAAGTGTGTTTTCTTTTCGTACGTTGGCACAATGGGCTCACGTGGAATATTTTCGGAGAAAAAACCTGTTTACGAACATACTGTAGCGCATTTGAAGAGTGAGGTAGGCGGCCGCCTTAAGGTAGCGACGTGGGTGGACATATTTTACACGTTCGAGGCTTAGAACTGCAGAAGTCGCAAGGACGACATAAACTCATATATACTATACATGTGTGTGTGCATATCGCGCAATGGAAATTTAGTAAATTGTTGCTTATGCTCCATTCCGTATTATTAGGGATGAGGAAATTTCGCAAATTCAATGACCTGTACGTTAGAATCAAATATCCTATGCGTACTCAATCCCTGTCTATTCGTTCATAGTCTGCAGTTCCACTGAGTAGCAGCTAGTGGACAAATGGTCGTGACTTGAGTATGCATAGGATATTTGATTCTAACATGCAGGTCATTGAATTTGCGAAATTTCCACCATCTCTAAATGTTCCAGAAATAAAGGCGAAACAATGAACCAAAGATAGGAATTTAATCAATACTAGCTGTAGTCAGAACATACATACAAATAAGTTATGTCAGATGCAAAGCAAACAAACAAAAATTAATTAAGATCAAAGAAAAAAAAACTAATCATATAAGACATAAGACTGAATGACGAAATGATTACTCTACGGACGCAAGACTAGACGGAACAATTCAGCCGCTTAAATGTTCATGACACATCATACGAGCCATGAACACAATTTGCCCCAATTACTATATTTTTGTTGTACTAAAGTGATATTTCTGAGTCGTTTAAGGAGTTTTTGCTGTAGTCTACCGTATCTTTGTACCAATATTACGGTGAAGCATATTTTCTCCAGCCAAGGTAAGACGATATCGTCTAACACTTGTGCAATAAAACGAACTTCTTTTTTTTTTGTCGAATATCCCGGTGTTTGAATTCTGATTTATACCAGAACGTAACCGCGTATTTTCAGGTCCCTTCACATTTGTAACGACAGGAAACATAAAGCAGAGTTTTGCCACTACGCATCCTTGTTGCCAAGCCTGCAGCGACTCGAGAGCAGGGCGCCTCGGAGAGTGTACGCAGCGCTTGACGCGGTCATTAGCGGAACTAATGAGGCGCGGGTCGTGGCACTTTAGTGCGCCTTCTAGTTTTTTTGCATTCCTCTATGGCGTGTTCATCGGCGCGTGGTTGTGGCAGTGGAGGGTGACGAGGACGGCTTCTTGCGACGAACAGCTAAGGGTCGTACCGGGTGGTTTATGAAGAAGGGAGGGAGGAGTCTGTCATAGTCATCATCTTCCCGAGTCTCCCTGTGGCAAAAACACTTTGAGTCGTCATTGGAGAACATATCCTTCCCCGTAACCAATGAGCTCGACGGTGTTGCTCACAGCTCCCAGGTCTGAGTCATCTCTACGTTCCCCTGTCTTTCGCGTGGAGATTTTTGCACTGCTTTAAGGGGCATTATTCCCTACCACCTTGGATTTATCTGTTTTTTTCTCGATAACTTCTATTCCAGTCTATGTATCAAAATGTTTGTCACGACAGGGCATTGATACAAACTTAATCGATTTTCTGTAATTGCTGGAACCATAATATATTCATTATTTTGCAACGGGAAACAGCTGAAAAGGAAAAATTGCTTTATTTACGGGAGCGACTACAGAGGCCACAAAATTAACAGAAACAGTGTAATATGGATTACAAAAAGTGAATGGAACAATAAACTATGCCTTGTCACCATGAAAAAAGTAAAACAATGTGTCTATTCCCTGATTTATAGGAAAAACCGTAAAACCGATCAGGCAGGGATCAATCCCCCTTTAATTCACTGCCTTATGTGCACATGTGCAGATCTGCCTCGTGGTCAATGAGGGGATATTTTTAGCTCTTGTGAAACAACCAGCTAATCACAGACGTGTGTTGTAGAAGTAGCCTTGTTCTGATTGGTAAAGACAAATAAGTGATGCCTCTACACAAAAATACACTGTTAATAATCACGAAGCAGGGCTGCAGATGAAAAACAAAGCGGTGCAAATTTTTTATCTCACTAAAATCAATGCTTCGAATTTCAATGCCTTCACGTTACCAGTTTTAAGCAATATCATTTCTTTATTATAGGTAGGGCCCGATAGTTATCGCGAAAAGATTTATGCCCTACTTTGTTTCAGTGTCTTACGGGCACACCTGCACCTCAACTTCATGATTATTGACAGAGTGTTTTTGTGCAGAGTCGTTATTCATTTGACTGTGCCAATCAGTACACGGATAACTGCCACACATCACGTCTGTGATTTGCGAGTTTAACCTCCATACGTTGTCTGTTAAGGCATCCAATCACTGACCACAACGCACTGAGACAAAGTGCTACAAAAATCTTTTCGCGAAAACTACCGGGTCCTAATTATTGCCATACACGTTGAATTTTCATAAAAATGAAAATATAAGCTGTGTTTATTATTCTCATGCAAGTTTTACGCTGAGAAGTGGCGTAAATATCCATATAAACTTCGAAACCATTATTTTAAGTACGTGACTTTACCGCTGCCATAATTAATGTGTGGAAATCTCCTACGTTTATACCTTAAAGAAAAACTGTGAATTAGAATCCTTGTTACTTATTTCAGTCAGCATGTGAAGGTGTCAAATGTTCCCACGTTTATGAATGAAACTGTCTAACGTGACGTATAATAGTGTCGCCGGAAGATAGCAGTTGTTTAATATTACTAGACATCTCCTTTGTGGCCGGTGAAAACACCTGGTGCATTACGAAGATTGCCTGGAAACTTAGCTGTTATCCAAATAACACTCGCTATGTTTAGAAAGAGACAATTACTTTTTACGTCATTTTTCCGACGACAAACTGGACTCGAAAGGTGTAAATCATTTGCGCTGTTGCTTTAAACAACGCAATACTTATCAACGTCAACATAAATTACCGGAAAATAGTGTACATTGCTAGAATCGCTACTAAACGTAGTAAAATGTGAAAATAAAGTTTTAGCTCAGTAAATAACGTAAAAATTCCAAATATTTGTGGCAGCTACAAAACTTATAAATGTACGGTCAGTACAGTGCTTACTACAAGACGGACAGGATGTTTTTAAGAAAAAATCTTTACACGGGATAGTTTCAGTGTCTTATGCACGGGCGTTGCAACGATAGGGGACATGGGGGACACGTCGCCCCCCCCCCCAAATAATACGTATTTTGATTTTTGTATATTATGAAGTAAAGACCAATGCACGCACCTCATTTTGCAAATTACGGATTCAGGTCGTATTTTCAGAGTTACAGCAGTCAAAAAAAGCCGTTTTTAACCATTTTCAGAGGCCCCAAAATCATCTTACTAACAAGAATACTGAATTTTCAAAAAGTGGCATACGTAGCTTCAAGTGGGTGTTCTTTTCATAGATAACAATAATAAGAATAAGTTCGGCGGTTTCGCATAAAAAAAAGTATTCGCGTGACACGCCACGACACTGTCCAACGACTAAGTACACAGTCCTCTTAACCACGAGTCACTTATATTTCGAAACCACCATTCTTTCTTCTACTCGAACACCTTAGCTGAAATTTTACCTTTATCCAACCTAACATTGTGACTTAATATAAACAGCCATGATCGCATGCTGCAGCGCAGTGTGGACACGAGTGGCCAATCACACGCGAGTCCCTCCCCCTCGTGCCAAGGTTATAAAGTCACCCCCTTACCTACTGCGTGAAGTAGGCGCCGAGGGTGTCATTTGCATCTCCTGCCCTTTTTAAACACACCTTGGTGACACTTTTATTACACGACCCTATTCTGCCAGCGTGTAATTTACCGCCACTTTCTCTCTGCCGTGCGAATGGATCATTCAGTTTGTATTCTATTAACTTTTTTTCCCCTAGTGAAGTGTTTCGTTCCGTGATGAAGCGAGGTACTTTATATCGGAGCTGTAAACGTAATGGTCTGATTGGATCGTAGATTTAGACTCAGCTCTTGTACGTCCTATGTAAACCTACTATTTTATATAAAACTAGCCAGTATGTGATGCAATGCCCATTACATTTTTGGGTATCTCGTTCTGCCCATCTTCCCCTCCCACTATATATATTTTTTTTAATTTTTTTACACAAACATTCGTGGCCGTACATACAACAAATTACCTATGTTTTTTTATCCAAAAAAGTTTTGGGTACCCCATTTATTCCTCCCCACCCTTAAAAAAATTTTGGATTTTTTTTTAGTCAACAACTTTAGCGGGCACACGCATAACTCAAAGCAGTTATATCGTAATCGCATGGATAGTTTAGGAGCGCGTAAAGATTGCATAGATATACATTTTTACATAAATATATAACGGGTAGCACCATTATTTATTAATTTTGCACAGACTATGTACGAATACATTTATACTGAGTGTTCTTCTTACTATGGTGAAAATACTTAACATTTTCCTAACTTGCTAAAAACTATTTTTAAGATTAGCTTTTATTTTGTGCATTGTTTTCGAGAAACTTGCTAACTCCAAGTACTGACATGACAAATGCCATACTACAAGTAAAATAAAATAGTTTGAAACTCTCCCGTTGTTTTGTGTGAAAACGTTAGTGTTTTCGTGTTTATGAATCAGTAATACGACTAACTTGGCACGAAATCAACTACTACGTCGAGTTGTGCTAAAATATTCGCCATCTTAGAGTCTTGAGAATTTTGTTTTAACTTCGGTTTTATATTTTCTTTTATGCATACTGCCAAAAAGGGTATACAATATAATTTACCGCAATGTTTAATGTAAAATTAAAATAACGCGTTCATTTCTGTAGCTTGCGAGAGTGCAGAAAGGATATACTTGAAATACAATTTCAGCAGTTCCCAGGCCACATTAAGCTAACAACTTTATTAATATTGTGTTGAAACAGTCCACCAACTTATTTACTACGGCCTGCCGTGTTTAAATGTACAAATGAAGTATGACATTGTTTGCAATCCAAGATGGCGGCTTATGTTCAACCTTAAGGGCGCCGCCTACCTGCGTGTTAGAGGATCAGAAGCGACGAAGCTATAAGGACAACCTTGAAGCGCGCATCAAATGCTACATCGCACAACGAGCCAGCCTCTAAACTATCGTGCAAAATTCCCGACGATCCATTTTTACTAATGCACCATACAATTTAATTGCTGGAAAGTCCGTAGCAATATTCAGTGCAGGTTTTGATCTAAGTTTCTCATACCAGTAAGTACATTTCGAAGTGTGGCAGTTTGAAAATAACTTTTTTTTAGCTATGTTGAAGGTCTTACAATAATAGTTTTTAATGATCAAGTGTATTAACTATGATATTTCGTCCTTGCTTGACGTTTTGTTTTGTTTTTGTACATTGGCACAACGGACACATGTGGAATAGTTTCGTAAAATAAACGTAGATCCCCGCACATTATAAGCGCGCGGCAGGCAGCGTGCTTAATATAACCGCGCACTCTGCTATTGTCGTCATTTATAAGCCCCGTCGAGGGTAACCTTTGCACAATCAGTCAGTTTCAACTCGATGCAGGATTTATCAGACCCGCCCTGAAACTGGAATGAAAGTTGTAACGGTCGTTGAGTGGCGTGATGGATGGACTTTGTTCGACCTCGCAGTGTGTGCGTCAAGCTCACCGGGTCTGATGAAGGCAATATAGAATATTCTATGAGGACATGTGGCCATTTTCTGTTACCACATGACTCTTCTCTCTCCTCCACACTGCACACATATATGGCCATACCTTCTTCCTAGATCAGTTCTATCGGTCGCTAATGTACGAAGATATATCTACAGCGTAATGGCTAGTCATTAGGGAACATAAGATTTCACGTATTCGTATATTTTCCAGCAATTCGTATTTACGCTGCCACAAGTTAGGGACCCCTGTTTTTCTCGAAAAGAATTTTGCCCCACTTTGTTTCAGTGCCTTACGTGCACAGCTGCAGTTCTGCTTCATGGTTATTGGCAGCTTGTCTATGTGAAGAGCCCAATCTCATTTGACTAAACCAATTACGATAACGTTCCTGCAACACCACATGTCTGTGATTTGCCGGTAGAATTCCAAGGCTCGAGAGAGTTAAAATATCTAATCACTGTCCTCGAAACAGAAATGCAGATGTGCACGTAGGGCACCGAAACAAAGCGAGACAAAATTCTTTTGGCGAAAAACAGGGGTCCCTAGTAATCATTTTCAGCGCGGACGCGCAGTAAAAAAAAATAATGTTTTGCTAAAGTTAATAACTGGTAAAATTACACAGCATGAAAACATTACTCTCCAAGACAACCACGATATTCCAGCATGGCCTTTCATGAACTATGCTGATTCTGAGTTTGTGAAAAATACAGTAATTTGGGTTTTACGGTAGGCAGGAACAGTACTCATTTTGATGATTTAAATGCAGTGGCGAGGAAAGATATCCAATTTAGGGAGGGCAATGCCGTCAGCACCCCTCTCCATTTGTTTTTACTGAAAAATGTGGACTTGCATTACAGATTTTAATTTTATTCAACGAAAAGCAAAATTACGTGTTTTTAATAGGTAAAAATCATAAAGAAATATAACATAAAATGTGTGTTCACTGAAGTAAACTGGACAATTGTATCACAGTTTATTAGGAAGCTCTTCTACTGATACGATCAGTGGCCGGGCGTGTATGTTATCTGAGGGAAGCGGTATTGGACAACGACTGTCAACAACGCTGAATGTTTGTTGGACCGTTTCCCTGGCAGCTGAAACCATATTTACTCTTTTATTTACAGATAATTTATACTTTCCTGTCACTTTTTAATACAAACAAAACAACGTCAGTAGC
Organism: Medauroidea extradentata; assembly: GCA_003012365.1. Taxonomy (NCBI): domain Eukaryota; kingdom Metazoa; phylum Arthropoda; class Insecta; order Phasmatodea; family Phasmatidae; genus Medauroidea; species Medauroidea extradentata. Next base: position 18,088 of record PNEQ01110138.1, read on the forward strand.
AATTAAAATGTATAGGCTATAACTAGAGGTACGTAAATTTCGCTGATACATTCCAGGTCAGGTTGAACGCCAATTATGTATACTTCATTGTCATGTCTGTGACTTGCTGGCGGCTGTTACTAAACGCGTTTGACTATTGCAAGCCAGTAGTAAATAAGGAAATAATGCGAAGTGCTATCGCTTGCTACCTGCTTGTACGGTTATAAGCCAATAGATAATCGATTGTGGCCAGTGAGCGTATAGAACTGACAAGTCCAGGCTGCTGCCAGATGAATCCGCGAAATTGACGTACCTCTAGCTATAACTAGGGACCCCTGATTTTCGGGAGAAGTATTTTGCCCCACTTTGTTTCAGTGACTTACGTGCACATCTGCAGTTCTGCTTCATAATAAGTGATTGGACGTCTTAGCTCTGACGTGTCTTGGTGTTTTACTGGCAAATCACAGACTTGTGAAGTTGTAGTAACGTTACCGTGATTGGCAAAGTCAAATGAGAGACATCACTTCACAAACACACGCTGCCAATAACCAGGCAGCAGAACTGCAGATGTGCTCGTAAGTCACTGAAACAAAGTGGGGAAAAATACTTCTCGCGAAAATCAGGGGTCCCTAGTTATATTTATAGAGATGGTGAAATTTCGCGAATTATCTGCATTTTAGAATCAAATATCCTATGCATACTCAAGTCCCGGCCATTTGTCCACTAGCTGATACTCGGTGGAACAGCAGACAATGAACGAATAGACGGGGCTTGAGTATGCATAGGATATTTGATTATAACATGCAGGTAATTGAATTCGCGAAATTTCACCATATCTAGATCGTATTGAAAATTGAAGCCTGTGATCGCAATATATATTATTTTAAATTATTTTTCTAGAGAGGACGGTCTCTAAAAGTGCTGACATAATCGCGAACCACCTGTAGTAGCGAGCAAGAGACGTGGAGTGTTTTCTCCAGTAACAACGCTTCAGTAGCATCATATCAGACAATTGGTTGTTTCCTGTATGAACGTTAATACTACTCCTCCGAGTATTCACTCGTATCTAATAACGCTTACTGAATATATGAACCAGTAACAAGGTTCCAAGGACATAATCCACTGTTTTGTATCGCGGGCAACTGTGACAGCAAGTAGCTCAGCAATCTATAAACACGTCTCGAACAAATATGTACACAAAGGACTAAGGCGTGTCTTATAAGTCACAAGGTTAGACTGGGTAGGATGCAATTTCAAACTTAAGGCGTTTAAAAAACAACCCGAGTAAATTATTCAAGCTTCCAATATAGTCACGAGAGGGCCATCTGGATCAGCTTGTGGCTAACCCTGATCGAGAACAGGGCAAGCTGATGTTAATATTCTGGTTCGTATACGTCAGTAAATATGGGCAATTCTGGGGACATGTACCGTTATAATTCAAGAACGGTAAAGCTACCCTACTTCGTGATACTGAGGCTTCGAACTTCAGTAACAGAAATATGTTAAATATGTCAATATTGATCTTACATTCGATACATTGGCCTCTTAACCCGTTATTGTGAAACCCACAATGTGGTTTATCTCAATATTAAGGGCATGGTTCCCGAGTTTCTTCGCATTCAACGACAATTATTTTTAAAAAAACATAAACGGGAGCCGATATCGTAAAATCGCTTCGTAACTTTGTTATGACTGATTTAAACTGCATACTCTAATTTTGTCGAGTCAGAAGACTGCAAAATAGTTGCTAATTAGTAAATTAACGAAATTTCCTTATAATTGATAAATTAGCTATACTCATCATACAGTTTGTCTCGAAAATTACATTGCATAGTAAAACCAATTTGCAAAAAAGTTAGGAAGAAATTTTACGATATTGACTCTCGTATGGATTTAAAAAAATATTCTCTCGAAAGCCGAGAAACTCGGGCCCAAGCCCTTAAGAGTTAGTGGAATGGCGCGTGAGACGCCCTGTAGCAAGTATTTGTTCTTGTATAACTGTTAAAAATGTTTCCAAAGCGTTTGTCTATGAAAAGAAGACACCTCCAAACTGTGCCCCTATGCTTTTATAAAACCGTCCGCTAATTAAAAAAACATGATTTCCAAGCTCCTCAAAAGTCCTAGAAATTACTTTCACGTTGTTGTAGCTGAGAAAATGTCAACCGTAATCGAAAACTAAAACGTAGAAACCTGCATTTTGACTTTACCACATACTTTCTACAAATACAATAAAGGGTCATCCTTTGAAGTCCCGTTGAAAAACTGTTTCTACGAAAACACTGTACGCTAGTTTAGTCCTCCGTTGAGGTCCGTGTTATGTTCGACGTACAGTTATCCCCGTCTCTGTGCACCGAACGTACAAGAAAAGCTAGGGTCCATTAACTCTCACGGCGGCCGTCTGCCTGCCATGTATACAGTCTTACAGCGTCCTAGCAGAACTCTTTCTTGTATAAGAAACTTCTCAACGTGTTTCTAATGTCTGCATTTATGAAAACAAAGACACAAACTTCAAACGATGCAGGAACGGTAGTTTCAAAACATCACGTTAATTAGAAATATCATTTCGGAACCTATCAAAATGGCTAAAAACGTATTTTTTCAATCTCCGGTATTAATCGAATACTTACGGGATTTGTGTGAAACTATGAAGAAAGGTGTATTGGACTTTACTTAAAAACTTTCCACCAACAAAAAGACGATGTGACCACTGAAAGTGTCAGTGAGGCGAGTGATCTACGATACCACTGCACGTTGTTTCAGTGTCTTGTGGTAGAGGCGATACCGTACCACATGAGCCGGCCAACATCGCCCTTGGCGCCGTGCCTCACTCACACTAACACACGGCCACCAGGCAGGCGCCTTAAGGTATACCACGTTATAATGGTCATGGCAATTACACAGCGAGACAACACTTACAGTGTATACTGTATAATAGGCGCGTGTTGGCGAGATCTCGCCCTATAATCGACCCAAACTGATGGCAACCTTCATCCTGGGGGCGTACTTAGCGGCGAGACGAACACAACAATGCGGGTTTGCGAACAACTCAAGTTCCCCTGCTGAATGAGCATCCATTGTGCTCGCGACCTTGAAGAGCCACATCTTCCGAGGACTCCAACCCGCCTATTGTCGTCGCTAGACTGCTTGCTGCGACGTAGTTCGGTAATGAGATCTTCACAGTGTGGGCCCACAAGAAATACCCAAACTCTTCCTGGATTCACCCCCTCCCCCCTCGGGCCATTATCGACAAGCCATCCGGCTGTGGTATTATTCTGCTGGATAATGGCTGGAACCCTCGCTTTCTCCCACACAACAACGGTGGATCATAGTTAGGGTGAGCACTTCTTACCCCGCCAAATATTTACACACGCCTGACTGTTAAGGGTGTTCAAGTGCGATAAAATAGTAATTTTATATTATTATGAAATATTGTTAGTTTTGTAGACGAGACTTGTGAGTACATTCTACTCCTACGAAACAATTTCAGCTCTCATAGTTTTGTCAAAACGGGGCGTCAAAGTCAACATTTGCTTGTTACGCTGCCATGCAAATACTTAAAACCAACTGACCTACTTAAACAAAATAATTCATTGTGAACTTACATCCAATGAGCTATGCATAAAAAACACTAAAAACCACACAGTGTAATATTTTGAATTAAAAAAAAAAAATCGCAAATGTATACAAGCAAATTGTAAACTCAGCATTTTTTTTAAATACAAAAATAGTTCGCGGGATTTTTTATTTATTTATTTATTTCATTTATTTATTTACCCACGTACAGTTCAGCCATGGGCCGGTTTGCAACAAATACGTGATACATTGCATCATATAATTTACATTTGCAAAGAAATAAATAAATAAAAAAAGATTAAGTGATTACATTTGCCTTAAAGAAATAAATAAATCAAAGAACAAAATTTGCCTTAAAGTTAACTACCTTAACATAAATCGCCTAAAGAAAAAAACTGAATTACCTAAACAAAAAAAAAAAATTACAAATACAAACCTTACAAGTATTAACATTACAACCGTTTCAGTGAGTTTATGTCATCTAAAACAGAGCTGACCTTTAGCCCTTTCGAACAAAATTTGCCTTAAAGTTAACTACCTTAGCATAAATTGCCTTAAGAAAAAAATTGAATTACCTAAACAAAACAAAAATATTACAAATACAAACATTACAAGTATTAACATTACAAACGTTTCAGTGGGTTTATGTCATCTAATACAGAGCTGACCTTTAGCCTATTCTATTCCGAAGTGACATAATTGACCCTGAAGTTATTTACTATTACTAGATTACAGAAAAAAAAAACATTGGATTGCCAAAACCGGAAGATATTTACAAATACAAAATTTTTCACAATTTGATTGACATCAGAGATATTTGGTTATCGACAAACTTATATGCAGCGTTCTACTTCTTTCCATTTAGCTGTTACATCTAAGCTGAGATACGTATTATTATGTTTTATTATGTAGCCCACAGTATGTTATTTCACTGTGAATTATTTCACGTACGTAAGTCATTTGGCTTTCACTATTTACATGGCAGCAGAATAAGCAAATTTTAACTTTGACACCCACAAGTATCGCCTACAAAACTAACAATATCTCATAAAAATATAATATTATGATTTTATTGCACTTTAACAACCTTAAGGTGGCCGCCTAACCTAGGCTGTCGAGTGGTGTGCAGGGCTTCGGCCGTTAACAAATTATTCGAAAACTGCTCATCGTACATGAGTGATGTGTGTTTAGGAAAAGCATTTAAAGTGCTCACCACCACGTGTTAAAGTATATATTCTAGCGGGCAAAAATGGCGAAAATGGGTGTTTTTGAGGTCTTTTTTAGGACCGTAAATTTTTCCGCATAATTTTTTTAAATAGTATATGCATGTTCAATACACTTTTATATTTACTAATATGTCATACAATGTTAGAACCACTACTGAAAGTCTCATAGAGGCCAGTTGTCAGTGAGAAGACAGCACGCTAGTTCAGTGACATGCTGCTAGAGGTTAGGGCGAGGTGTGATACTCATGCTATGTCGCCCTTATAGCTTCCAACGCGCAAAATATGTTCACCCAGGCGGCCCACTTAAGAGTGCGTGGTAGTTAAATAAATGCTGAAAACAGCAATTGTTTCCTACGCTTTTTTCGAAGCCAAAATGTACGAAATACTCAATGACAATCGTAGATAATGGTATTTGCCAACTTTATGAGTAAATATTTATTCAGAATTACTAATTCGTTACGCGTGATCTCTTGCGCCGCAGTTAAATGCACGAGGTTCCGGCGTCAGAGATTGCGCCTAAGAAGTTCGTACCACTGGAAACAATTTTGTTTAAAACGTTGCCTAAACTATTGTCTAGGATTGCTATTGTTTAATTTTCACAAATTAGTTTTAAAAAAACCTACAGTTATAGACTAATGCTTTTAGCGTTGACTTGTGTGTCACGCCATCTTAAGTATTGTCCTTCCTGGATACATTATAGTCTTTCTCCATGTATTTGCTACACGCTATTGCAAAGGACATGTCAGAGCTGGTTGAGAGGCCCGTGTAGGGTACAAAGAAGCTAAATGTTTTACACGAACCTATGTAAACATGAACTTTATAACATCACGTGCCTCTGATCATGCTGATTTTTTTTTTTTTTTTTTTTTTTTTTCAATTTCTCCTTGATCCAAGATTTTCAACTATTGATTTGAGAATATAACAACAGGGGCTTAGCTAATTACCTTGTACTGTATATGTGAAGTAGTAAAGTCGGCCTATAATTTTCTAGAAGATAACATTATATATAACTATATTTAATTATGAAATCAAAACAAAAAATTAATACAAAAATACGTTCTGAATAATACAGTACTATGTTTCTGTAAATATACATTGACAGTGATATTATTAGCACAACACATATTTTTAACTATTCTTCAATTTTTTAGCAATTAGTTATTTATCTGTTTTTTTTTTTAGCCATTAAAATGGCTAAAATACGACTTATTCAGACTGCTACATCTGAAAAGAAATAAAGAAAGAAACAAAAAAAAATATCGTCCTGATTCGTTGAACAAAGCGGTACAAATCTTTAGTCTGATTTTGACACACTTTCCACAAATGAAACAATCATAGGGCGCTTACTCTTTGTACCTGGATACTTGTGAGATGATACATAGAGATAGCGGGAAATTGCAGGATTCATTCGCGTCACAGTATTTTTGTAACAGTTTAACCGGCCTGCGACTTGTGTGATTGGAGAATGGTTGTGTAATTGTTTCTAGAGACAAGCAAAATTCGCGTTATTTTCTGACAGCTGACTAGACTCCAAGTGACTATAGGCTGGTTCGACGTCTCCCGCTGGCCGATATCGTCGTGACTTACCGCGGAGAATGATTACAAGGTAGAGGGGCCAATCTCTGTAAAGACGTAGTACACGTAAATGACAACACATAAAAGTTCGTGGCCAATTGAATCTCATATTATGCTCTGTTTGGTATAGGAAAGTGCAGTTTAGTCTGCTATCAAGTTATAACGCGAATTTTGCATGTCTCTATTAATGACTTGTCACACATATTCAGTAGCGGCGTACGAGTTATCATTGGCCCTGTCAGATAGGGATACGTTAAGGATGTTCAAGTGCGATAAAATCATAACTTTATATTTATATGAAATAGTGTCAGTTTTGTAGACGATACTTGAGAGTGTAGTTCCCTCTTACTAAATAATTTCAACTCGTATAGTTTTCTCATAACGGTGCGTCAAAGTCAAAATTTGCGTGTTCTGCTGTCATGAAAATAGTGAAAACCAATTGACTTACGTAAGCGAAATAATTCACAGTGAAGTAACATGCCACGGGCTACGTAGTAAAACAGTTTTAAAAAATCCCGTGAACTATTTTGTATTTTAAAAAATTGCTGAATTTTCAACTTTTTTCCTCTACTTTTGCGATTTTTTTTAAATTCAAGATATTACGTCATTGTCTTTTTAATAGGCTACTTTATTGCATAGCTCATGGGATGTAATATCTCAGTGAATTATTTTATTTAAGTAGGTCAGTTGGTTTTCACTATTTGCATGGCAGCTGAACAAGCAAATTTTGACTTTGTCGCCACTTTATGAGAAAACTATGACAGATAAAATTGTGTCGTAAGAGGAGACTGTATTCACAAGTATCGTTTACAAAACTACCACTATTTAATATAAATATAAAATTATGATTTTATCGCACTTGAACATCCCTTAATATCAACAGAAGAAATTCAGATATACTGAAGCTTAGCAAACATTCAACTTTTCTAGCGATAATTAAGTGTATCTAATTACACATGAACATCTGAAACATGTATATCTGGCATCACAGGAAGTACGTAAAGGCCAGCTCGTTACATTAACGTTTACTCTTCTCCGCTCTAGGCATTGATTGGTTCCTGCTGCGAGCGATAGTGATAGAACAATATTACTAAGCACACAATAACCAGACTGACCTGAACTGAAGACTACTTCGACGTATTTGGTTCGTTACAACCGCCATCACTGTCATGTTATAATATATTACAATAGTCTGTTCACTTCACACATAGCGCTTCTGAAGATCGTCTTATGAAGCATAACATTAAAGTAATATACTTTGTTGTGTCTACAGACGCATACTTTTCATTCCTGAGTACTGTACATAATCTGTGGCTTAATGCAAGAACAACCAATGTCAATATATATCGTAAGTGTGTTAATCAAGCATAGAATGTCTGAATATCACACATATGGCGTGCTGACATTGGTTGTCCTTGCATTAAGCCACATATATTTGTATTAGCAAGTAAAAGACAGTAATTGATTAAAATAGAAAAAAGAACAAAGTTTGGTTGCCATTATCCTGTTTCCTTGTTACCGAAATGTTGTCACTCCTATGCCGACAAATTTTTATCAGTACAAATTAAATGTAAGTACGATACATTGTCGCAGGATTCTAACTTTTGATATAATGGGAACTCTCAAGGAAGGGGGGGTGTGTCTCCTAAAAAATAAATATTTTCAGTTTTAGCAAATAACGTATACGTCGTAAGTAAAACGTAAGTTAGTTATTTGTTTTAAAGTGACAGCTAATATTTTACGGTTAAACTTTTACTTTCTGGCTAGGGTATTACTCTAGAGGAACATAGGTTTACATTATTTACAGAAATAAAAATAATAATAATTTCAGCTAGGTGTAACAAGCAGTGACGACTTTAAAAAGGAGTAATGAAACGCATCTAGCCAACGCAAGGGAAATGCGTAATATAACTTATTCGTTATTTTTGGAGTGATAAAACTTTGCCGTCAGGCCACCATTAATTTGTCAACTCTCCAAGCGGCAATTAATCAAAATTTATCTTTTTTGAACTTTACCTCGCTAATTTCTCCAGCTGCCCCTCCCGCCGTCAGTTGAGTGGATGTCCCTCCCCCTCTCAGCGCCAACCACCCCTCTCTAACTCACCCCCTTCCCTTCATAGCGGCCGACACTGATTGATCACTGCTGGGTATAAATCGCCGCGACTCATAAACACATTTCCAGGCTCGCCATATTTCCTTCCTGCGGCTGACCTTATCTTTGTTCGTCTTCCCTCGGGCCATTACTACTGTCTTCCTGCTAGCCACTCTACGCCGCTGACTTATTAAGGCGCCTGCCTGTCTGCCCGCCGTGTAAACAACGCCAGCAGAACTCTTTCTTTTCTAAGAAATGTCTCAACTTGGTTCTTATGTGTGCAGTTACGGAAAGAAAACTATTTCTAATGGTAGTTTCAAAACATCACGTTACTTAGAAATATCATTTCGGAGCCACTCAAAATGGCTAAAAACGGTTTTCCCAATCTATTATAAATAAACAACTAATCGTGATATTCGTGTGAAACTACAATAGAGAGGTGTGTTTGACTTTGCTTGAGACATTCCACCAATAAAAAGATTGGGTGACCACTGCAAGTGTGAGTGAAGCGAGAGATCTACGATACCACCGCACGCCGTGTGTCTTACTCTAGAGGCGATACCGCACCAGATGAGCCGGTCAACATCGCCCTTAGCACCATGCCTGACTCACACTAACACATGGCCATAAGGCGGGCGCCTTAATGTCACCGCCTACCAAGCGATTCAAATGTAGTGTAATGTGTGGCGAAATACTTTTTTTTTACGAAACTGTACTACAAGTACCATTGTACCAATGTACGAAAAGAAAACTCATTTAGGAGAACTATGGTAAATTATTGTTAAGGGTGTTCAAGTGCGATAAAATTATAATTTTATACTTGTATTCAATAGTTTTTGTTTTGTAGACGATTCTTGTGAGTACAGTTTCCTTTTACGAAACAATTTTAACTCTCATAGTTTTCTCATAACGGTGCGTCAAAGTCAAAATTGGCATGTTCTGTTGCTATGGAAAAAGTGAAAACCAATTGACTTACGTAAGTGAAATAATTCACAGTGAAATAACATGCCACGGGCTACGTAACATAGCAATTTTAAACACTCCAGTGAGCAATTTTTGTAATTAAAAATTTTTCTGAATTTTCAGCTTTTTTCCTGTAGTTTTTCGATTTTTTAAAAATTCCAAAATATTACGTCACGGTCTTTTAAATTTTTTATTGCATAGTTCATGGAATGTAATATCACAGTGAATTATTTTATTCAAGCGAGTCAGTTGGTTTTCACTATTTGCATGGCAACAGAACAAACAAATTTTGACTTTGGCGCACCGTTATGAGAAAATTATGAAAGCTAAAATTGTTACGTAAGAGGAAACTGTACTCTCAAGTATTGTATACAAAACTAACACTCTTTCATAAATATATAAAATTATAATTTTATCGCACTTGAACACCCTTAATTAAGACACTATGCTGATATAAAAACACTGTTTCTAAGCCCTCCAACATAGCAGACTGCCACACTTCAAGATATACTAACCAGATGTACTTGAAACTCAGATAAAAACGTGCGATAAACTTTGCTGCAGACTTTCCATCGGGGAAATTGTAGTTGCCGCTTACAGTAACCACAAGAAAACTGGAGAATCTTGCACGCTAGTTCAGCGCTTGGCTCGTTGATACCCGCTCCAAGGTCGCCCTTATAGCTCCCTCACTACTAAGACTCTAACACGCAGGTAGGCGGCGCGAATTTTCAGAGCCCTTCACATAAGTAGATGCAATGATTTTTGGTGTAAAGAAATATGCAACATTGTGTTTCAATGCCTCACGTTCACGTCTGTAGCTTTGGTATGTAGTTATTGATAGCATGCATTCGTGTAGAGGCGTCACTCATTTGACTGTGCCAATGAGAATAACGTCACCCGTCTGTGATTTGCGAGTAGATACCAAATATTCTGAGAGTTACAAAGAGCCAATCACTGACCATGAAAGCAGAGCTGCAGATGTGCATGCGAGGCAATGAAACAAAATGTTGCATAATTCTTTTCACCAAACGTCGTCGCCTCTTCACATAAGGCATTGAAACACCGTGGTGCGAAAATATTTCCGCTAAAATCAGAGGTTTCTAAATAGTTCTTTCCTAGTACTACTCATATGAGCTCTTGGTGGTGAACTTGGCACTATTTAAAGCAGTGCTAATTTTT
>PNEQ01110138.1:35363-51959 GCA_003012365.1 Medauroidea extradentata
ATATATATATATATATATATATATATATATATATATATATATATATATATATATATATATATATATATATATATATATTGTGGAAGCTGCAGAAAATTTTGTTGGCATTCACCCTTCTAGATTTATTTTGTGTTAACCACAAAACCATTTTGTTTTCATCACTAAAATATTGTGTTCACAAAAATAAATTGTATCCACAAAAAAAAAACTTTGGCAGGGAAGACATTCTACTAACATTTTCTTTCACTGTTGAATGGTATTTCTACGCAGACGTTATTGATGTACGACGAGCAGTTTTCTAACAATTTTGTAACTGCCGGAGCTCAACGTGTGTCTCAGTGGTCTAGGCAGGCGGTCTTCTTAAGCGCTGACCAAAATCCTTTCAATTTAATTCGAACGGAGTGCAGAGTTTTCCGCACAGCCCTTGGGGCGACTCCGCAACTTCTCTTTCAACGAAATAAATTAACTTTTGTAACAGAATACTCGGCGCGGGCATAAAAAAACTAAAATAAAACGAGCGTGCTGCGGGGAGGCGAGTGTAATCACCAGACTGGATGGAATAGCGGCAATCTCTAACCCCCCCCCCCCCAGGCTATTGTATGTATGTATGTATGTATGTACATTTTCGTTTTTAGCCGGCGAGCGTGGCTTATTTATAGTCCGCGCCGAGTGTTGGCCGCCGCAATGTATCCGCCATCTGTCGCTGCGGGCGCCCAGGCCAGCCACTTTAATTGGTTTCCCTTGTCCTACGTCCGTCCGTCCGTCTGTCCGGCCACTCCCGGCGATGTGCGTCTATTTCTGCCGTCGCCAACAACCACGCCCCTCTTACGAGTACTCATTTAGTCGTTTGCCAGATACCCGGAAATACGAACACGTAAAGCGATCCGTGTTCGATTCCTGGCTGGATCGGTGATCAATTCCCGTTTTTTTTTATTTCGCGCGTGGGGAACGTGGCGGGCGTTGCCGCTGGCCGGCGGGTGGGAACTCTCAGAGCGCACTGAGAAGAAAATAGCCTAATGTTGAAGTTACCATGCTTCTGTTAAAATAGGGGCAACAAACCAGTTTGTTTGTCGATGCCATTTGGACAGTTCCTTCAACAATCTGTTCTGTAGAAGTTACCATCTGGTGTGTAAAAGCAACATGACTCCTTGTTTCTTCTACGAAACAGATTGTTGAAGGAACGGTTTACATAGAACCGACGACAAAACAGTTTTGCTGTCCCTATTTTAACAGAATTATGGTACATATAACTATACTCGCAGTCTTGCGCTGAGCTGGTCGTGAGTTGGACTGGAAGTGGTAATGGTTGGAACTACCTCTTGAGAAGAGATCTGGAGGGTTCTAGGGTGAATGGCATCAAGCTTCTCGTGGGTCATAGTACACTGGTCCGTGACAGTGGAACGTCTGTGGCCATCCTCGTGTTGTGGAGGTCCATGGTTCTCCGAGTAGGAACGCTGGCGTCGTCCGCCCGAGTGATAGGCCTCACAATGTTGCAGTTTTGTAACGGTAGGTCAGGACTCGACGTTGTCAAGTTGGCTCCTGGTGGCTAACCAATCACATACGACTGTTGATTGGCGAGATGGTTTCTATTTCCAGCCACCTCGGCTGAAAAAAAAACGTATCTTTTTCTGACAGTAGCATTCGACGACCCTCGTCGGCTTAGCTGTAAATGTCAATGATCTGAAGACTACTGTATAATGTAGAATGCGGTGAGACTTGACTCACCTCCCAGCGTAATACCTCTCAGTCAACTTCTATATTTCCGCCACGTGTTATAATAAACACTGTCACGTGAGTAATGAACATAGTGCAGACGTCACATTGCTAGGGCGCGATATGCAGCAACTTCCATTTCCAGGTTTTAATTGTTAATTTGTACTAGATATTTTTTTCTTGTTTTAGACACCAAATGTGACTAAATGTTGCCCTTATAAACTTTTTTTATCACGCATAGTTTTTGCGTAATGGCTCGTTAAAGCCAAGATTTGCTTATTTCAGATTTAAGGACGACACTAAAACCAACTCACTTCACAGTCAGTAACGATGTTGTAGGCTACAACTTCATCTATGTTAAACCCCACAGTAAAATAGTTTCGTATTTAAAAAAAATTATTGAATTTTTAAAACTTTTGTTTTAAATTTCAGTATTTTTATTTAAATACGAACAGGTTTTATTCTTTGTTTTTATGTACTTGAAATTGTAGCCTGCGACGTCTTTATCCACTGTGAATTTTTCAGTTAAGTATGTCAGTTGGTTTTAGTGTCGTTACGTGAAAACTATGAGAGATAAAAAAATTTCATAAGAGCAAAATTTAGTCACGTGTTGTGTCTTAAGAGGGCGTGGTACAAAATTCAACGCTAAAAGCATTAATCTATAGCTGTAGGTTTCTTGAAGCCAATTTGCGAAAATTAAACAATAGCAATCCTAGGCAATAGTTTCAGCCAACGTTTTAAACAAAATTGTTTTCTGTGTTACCAACTTCTGAGGCACAATCTCTGGCGCCGGAACCTCGTGCATTTAACTGCGGCGCAAAAGATCACGCGTAACGAATTAGTAATTTTGGATAAATATTTACTCATAAAGTTGGCAAATACCATTATCTAAGATTGTCATTGATTATTTTATCTATATTGGCTTCGAAAAAGCGTAGAAATCAATTAATATCTTCAGCGTTTATTTATCTACCACTCACTCTTAAATAAGAAAAACAATATCTGGTACAAATATAAAAATAAATGCACGGCGATGAAAAATGCTGTCCACAGTGCCCTTAACAGAAGTTAATGACTGTTTAGAGTGTGTTAATTAGTGGTTAATGCGTGTGGGCAGACACTAAAAAAGAGCTCATATTATTGTGAATGGTCTGATGGCGCAAGCAGAACAAGGTAGCAAAATAATGGCGAATTACCAGTAGAATATAAGCAACGTACACGGCAGGTTGTAGTTAGTGTTCGTGCTGACAATTGGCGTTGGATGTTACTAAACATGAGTTTCCTATTTCAAAACATTTATGTGAACGAGTTAAGGTGCTACATTGGGGAAGGCAATAGTGTTGACTTAGGTGAACCCGTAAACAACAAAGAAACCGCGAAACTTGAGGCTGCCAGTTGGACGCAGACCAGATCGCAATTCTTCGGCGGTATCGAAAAGCAATTGTCCGACATTGTGGAATGGTTTCCAATGCTCGGTTGTGAGATGATAAAAAAGCCAGGGTGTAGAAGGCGCGTCGTAAATCGTAGAGGTGTTGTGAAGAGCGCACTTGGAGAGTGAAGAGAATCCTATGGATAAGGGTGAGGTGAGGTTCTATTGTCCCGAGGGAGCAGGGACGGTCGAATGGGGCAGCCAGGGAGACGGCTCAGTAACAAAGACGGTTTTTACTGGCGGAGCTCGGCCGGCCCAGGGATTAGGGCGTAACTCTCCTCGACCCTCCAGTGGAGACGCAATATGGCAGGAGAGGGGAGAGAAGGGGAGGCTCTCAGCTGCGGGTACAAAAGCAGCTGTAGAGTGTCGCAGTATGTTACCTGTAGACACGCCCCCCCACATTCCACCACCAGCCAGACGTCGACACAGAATAGATGACAACGCAGAAGCGTACCTAGACAAATGAGGGAAAATGGCGGCAATCGCCATAAATACGGCGGGAAATCCTTCCTCAATCAGCAACCTTAGACATGTGGGATTACCTGGCGAGCGGAAGGTGGACACGTGCTTCCAAAAATTTTAAGGGGGAGGGTTTGTCACCCCTTAAAGAAAATTATAAATAATGATATTATAATGACATTGATATTACTACCAGCGGTATATTTAAAGTTTATACACGAAAACAGCTTAAATAACCCCCATTTACACCTTGAAAATTTTGCTGTCCCCAATACAGTTTTGCAGTGACTACAAAAAATTATGTAACCACTACAAAATTATTTCATGAGATCCATACTGACCAAACATTTTGTAGCGACCACAAAACAGTTTTTTCTATGTATATTACGATTAACAAATCTTGCCTCACAATAAGAAAAAACATACGCATAAGTAATAATAAGAGGTCTATTTATTTAAAAAGTGATTTCATTAAAATGTTATTTTGTTTGTGGCAAATAAGCCAATTTGAAATAAATATTGTACTAACCACAAGTATCTCTACAACTAATATAAATAATGATAAGCTATTTCATGCCAACACAATCACATGTTACGATTATTTTATGCTCGAATAAAACAAATTCGTGTAAGCTGCCATGCAGTCGATCATAGTTAAACAAAAAATAAAGTTTTCATTACGAAAACAAAATTCGTGGTAAGTAAGTGTCTCTGAACTGCAGCGCGGGGTACTTGTTCGTATGTCCATGGGCTTATATCACAGGACATTGGATCACGTCATCTGGTGATGAGTCGAGATGGACAACAGTCGTGGAAGAGAGCGAGACTATCGTAACGTGACGTTTGTCTGATCTTCCAGTAGAGACGGCAATAACATGCCTCCCCAAGCTTTCTGGAAGCGATTACTACGGACCCCTGATTTTCACGATGATATTTCTGCAACAGCTTGTATCAATGCCTTACGTGCAACTTTGCAGTTTGGCTTCATTGTCACTGGTAGGTGTTTTTGCGGAAAGACGTTTCTCATTTGACTGTACCAATGAGATTAAGGTTACTGCGATATCATATACGCCTGAGAATTGCAGTAAAACGTTAACACTCGTGAGAGTAAAAACAGTCCATCACTGGCCATGAATCAAAGCGGCAGATGTGCACATACGACACTGAAACAAACTGCTGCAGAAATTTTTTCACCAAAAATAGGAGTCCTTTGGGATAACCTGTCGACATGACTTAACAGAATGACGGAAGAGCTACAGCGGCATTTTTCGTCATGGGATCGAACCACCGTCGGCTAGAATTCGAGCCTAAGAAGTATGCCCGACCGCCTCAAGATACCGGACAGCGAGAGAGAGAGAGAGAGAGAGAGAGAGAGAGAAAAGGGGAGGGGGGTATTTCTGCAAACCGCTATAGGCATGCGAAGCGACGATTATTGGATCATCTGCTCAGGAATTTAATAAAGACCCTGGCTTCTCGGGAGAAAGAGTTATGGCGCGAGGTCTCAGAGGAAGTCTTGGGATTTCAACGACCCGTCGACCTGAGATGAATATTCCTCGCGAGACGAAGAGGCAATGTCTTGAACTACATTCCGTACTTCGTACTGCCCGTAATACTACGAAAAAATTCCAAAAACTGAAATATAAGTGGATAAATAACATTTTAAGGACTGTATTAATAAAAAATAAAAGTATTTATCTGCAGAAAGAGCCACGTAGCTTCATACCTGAAATAATGCAGTAAACGGTTACATAGAAGGGAATATTTCTTCCTCCGGAAGAAACTGCTAAGCTAAATTCTATGGAATAAAATGAGCAGGATGAATCCTATACATTGTTGTGGGTTATTTGTACATCAATGGCAGGCCCTGAGAAGGTAGAAATGATTTAATGCTGCAAAAACATGACTGTTTGTTAGATTTCAACATAGTACATACATGCCCAACGTTTTTGATTAGCTGCTAGTGTGTACCGATTCTACTATGTCGTTTTCTGAACGTTTGTCATTAGTCGGAAAAACTATTAAATCGTATCCCGCGTCATATATTCATTGTTCAATCATAAAAGGCAAAATTTGCTAGTGTAACTATTTTGGTACCAAACATTTGCGTGATAATTCACTATCTCTTGTTATTAGG
This sequence comes from Medauroidea extradentata, assembly GCA_003012365.1. Taxonomy (NCBI): domain Eukaryota; kingdom Metazoa; phylum Arthropoda; class Insecta; order Phasmatodea; family Phasmatidae; genus Medauroidea; species Medauroidea extradentata. The sequence goes on from PNEQ01110138.1 coordinate 41,099, forward strand.
AAGCAAACTAATCATCTAACAACTGCCGATGCCGACTTATATAGCTCGAGACTTTCTTGAATGATACGGAAGGTTTCCAGTTCATTCCCTGCTCTTTTCCTGCTTTCCTATTGTCCAGAAATCTTGGCTTCGGCCTTGAATAAAACATACGGCCAGGGTCCGGCGAAGCTTCTTGCGAAGTGGCAATATAGTGATGAAGGAAAGAGAGAAGAGAAGAGGGTACCACTTGACAAGTGACGGGATTGGACGCCTGAGAGTGGAACGTCTTATGGGCGAGTGTTTGGAAGACGTAGGGCATTGAGAAGGCTTTTAAGCTGGACTCATGTGTGTGGATAGTGGAGTGTGAGAGACAGCCAAGATGGCGGTTGTCAGCCCTAGAACTACGAACTATACCCAGAGAACATTGCTTGACGTCACTGACCTGGTAATATGGCAACTTCACGGCTCTCTGGACAAGTGATCAGAGACTCGAGATTTGTCGTGTCTCTCTGACCGTGAGACCATTCATGTTCCTCTGTATTTGCGGGAGTATACGTACTTCTTACTTCACACTGAGGGGAACTCAAACTAACACCTTCAGAGGGCATGATACATAACTCGGCGCCAAAAACATTAGTTCGAAATTGAAGGTTTTTCCAAGCTAAATAAAAAAAAGCAAACAAAGACAACAGTTGTTTCCAATTTTCTGAGGAAAAATTTTTCTTAAATTAGAACTATTTCTGAAGAACTATCTCTGATGCCGAAATCTCATGCACTTAATTGCGGTGCAAGAGAACACTCTGAACGTAGTCATCATTCTGGAAAAATGTTTTCTCATAAAGTTGCCAAATATAATTGTCTAGGATTGTGGTATTGTAGTTTTTCCATATTGACATCATTCAAAAATATGTAAATTTCAATCGGAGTTTCCAACGTTTCCTTATCACAGACTTTTAAGTCACAAATTAATGTGAAGCTTTAGTTGCTGAAACGAATTAATTTAACGACCAGGACTGAACTGTAATGTAAACATGACGGGCTCGTTCAGGCTTCGTAACGAATTATGAGTACCGGGCGTGGCAATATTGTTGGCTGTGAAAGTAAACTACATAATAAAGGTAATGGTCTCAACAAAGTATTACATTTTTCGTATGTAAAGGACTTAAACTGAACTGCTTATGAGCTGTTTAGATTGTTGGTTGAACAATACAAATTATATTGTCAACTAGACACGATTAATGTAATAAAAAGCTAACATCACTTCTCACATGAAGTTCAGGACAAGGAAGAAGAAAGAAGAAGGTCGGGCAAGCAACTTGGGAATCTGTTTTTATTATTTAAAAAAAAAGAAAAGCGGATGGTGTAAAATATTGAACTATTCCTCTGTTTCTGGAGCAAATTTGCAAGAAAAAATTTTCGTTTAAATATTAGGTGTGTAAAAATAATAATAAAGGGCAAATTTGTAACAGTATTATTCATGCAGTTTTAGGTAAGCTACTTTATTTTGCAAAGAATTGTCTATAAAATATGATGTATTGGGATTTAGTCACCATTGAAACTCCGTGACTGAGAGTAAGCAAGACCCTTATGGATGTTAAAGTGGGGGGAAAATCATAATTTGATATTTGTATGAAATAGTGTTAGTTTTATGGACGTTAATTAGGAGTACAGTTTCCTCTTACAAAAAAATAACACAATCATTTTTTCCACAATAGCATTTCAAAGTCGAAATTTATATGTTTTTACTTCATACACCTCCCCCCCCCCCAACAGAAAACCTATACAAATAATAAAACGTAATAACTTACACGTCACGGGCTACAGCTTGATGTCTATAAAACTCATGAAAGTTTTTGTATTTAGTGAAAATTTCTGGAATTTGTAATACTTTTGCTACTTTTAACAATTTTTTTGATACATACATATTTTGTAGTGGGTTTTTGTGTGATTAAATCTGTAGCTTGTAGGACGTAGTTTCACTGTGAATTGTTTCGTTTCTGTATGTTAGTTGGATTTCGGATGTGTATGGAGTCAAAAACGCACAAAATTTGACTTTGAAATGCCACTGTGGAAAAACTGGCTGAGCTAAATTTTTAAAAAATTCAACTGCAATGCCAAATAACGTCTATATAACTAACTCTGTTTCATACATACAATATACAACTATTATTTTTTCACTTGAGCGGTAGACAGTAGTCTTTATCATTACATTTTTAGTTTCCTATTTGTACCAAGTTTTTTTTAGCATAAATAGTGACTGATTTTAGCTTATATGAAATATTTTTATCTATCATAGTTTTTGCATAACGGCTCGTCGAAGCCAAAATTTGCATGTCATGATTTTCAGCACGACACTTAAACGAACTCACTTACCGAACTTAAATAATTCACGCTGAATAACGATGTTGTAGCGAAAAAAAAAAGTAATTGTGTACTAACACACACCGAAATTTGAAATGAAAATTAAAAAAAAATTACGGATTTTAAAAAGTTCAAACGTTTTTATCTGCTAGTCTCCGTCCTCACACTCTTATCAAAGATTATCTGGACCTCCTGTATGCTTAGTGATTCCTCGTATCTGCACGCTTATCAAGGCAGGTTTTATTAAGTTTCACTTATCGCTTACAACCGCCAGACAGGAACCCCAATAGCGGTTACATCCCCCCTGAAGTACGTTCTACTGACTAGTATATACCTTTTTGAAAATAATTGTAATATTAGAAATATTTTACCTAAAGAGCAGACATAACTTTTTTATTTCTTCCCTAACATAACCTCAGAGAAGACTGTATAATCTCAAACTGCACATGCGCCAACTAATCAAAGAATTTATTTTTACCAACAACCAACATGCATTATATATTAGATAAAAACATTGTATTTGATGTTGTCTGCGTCCGGCCTTGTACAATATTGGTGGAAATTTTATAGTTTTGAAACATTTATTCAGTGATAATGCAAAATGGTAAACGGATTAACCTTTTCCTATCATATACCATTTATGAAACACACACGCACATACACACACACACACGTATATAATTTGAAAGTGATTAATGCCCAACAATCTTACAATCTAGAAAATGTAGTTTATGTAATGTAATTATCCTTCATCAAGGGGTACATTTTCTGTGTTCGAAAAAAGGAGTTTACCAATCGATCTATCATAATGGCAAATGAAGTAGCAGATCTTACCTCTTGCCGCAACACTCATTGTTGAATCGTTTACTACGAGATATCGTTTCTAAATTCGTGCTCAAAACATGCGAGTGGCCTCAGAGGTAGGCAGCACGTATCACAGGGATAGTATTAGTATGTGACAGTAAAACACGCGTGTAGCCTACCTTTCAGGCAACTCACCTTGCCTTCTCTATACACACTTTTCAAAAGGACATCTCGCAAACTCTTGGTCGGAGTGTGTTTACATGAATACGTTCTTTGTTAATTAAGATACGCTGATTCATGTCATTGTTCACAGCTTACTATTCATTTATTTATGTTCGCAACGAGATAGAAACAGCCTGATTCCCTATTCGTGGCGGATGACATGAAGAACAAGATTTTCATGGGTACAAAAACTCAATTTCACAAAATATTGCATAAAAATGTGTTCTTTGGTGCCAAGCAATTTATATTTTACTGGTGTTTCAAATGTGTAATAATTTCAAATATCGATTATTTAGGCTCAGTGCTGTCTTTTACATTTTCACCAGGAATGACATTCCGAGTTGTTCTCTCTCTCTCTCTCTCTCTCTCTCTCTCTCTCTATATATATATATATATATATATATATATATATATATATATATATACACAGACAAAAATCCTAATAGCTACCCAGGTAGCGCTAGTCTCTATATATAAACGAGAACACTGACTGACTGATTGACTGTCATATAAAACTGAAGCCCAAACCGCTGGACATGGAATCGTGAACTTTTTTGTGTGGGTTTCCCTCAGGTCGTAGGCGAGCACTAAGAAAGGATTTTTCGAAATTCGACCTCTAAGGAGGTGAAAAGTGTGAAATGTATTTCCTAGGGATAGTCGATAGAGCTCGAACCAGACAGCCTATCATCGTGATTTTTACCATAACGGAACACACATAAAAAAAGCATATTAGCTAGTTTTAGGGTTCTTCGAAATTCAACATTTAAGGGGGTGAAATGACCTTAAATGTGTTTCCGATTAGCTATCGATATCTATCGACTCCTTCGGGATAGAGAGTTGATTTTCACCTTAAAATATTTATTACGAAAATATACAAAAAGGAGTTTTAGGATTTTTTGAAATTCGACCCCCAAGCAGTAAAAAGGGGGAAACATGTTTTTAATGAATCGTCTCTATTACTGGAGCACAACTGGCTATCATCGTGATTTTTAATTCAATTGGTTACGTATACAAATGACTAACATAGGGCTCAAAGACGTTTCGAAATTCTTTAATTATGGGGGTGACATCCACGAGACACAAATAAAGTATTGTAAAACGTGATTTAAGGGTTTTTAGAAATTCACTCTCTTTGAAGGTGAAAATACATGTAATGTGTTTTAGATAAATCATCGATATCTATCGAACCCATCGAAATATAAAGGTAATTATTGCTTCATGATGATGATTACAGAAACGGTCGCAAAACTGTTATAAGATTGTTCGAAATTCGAACTCTCAGTATTGTGCAGGGGTCATATGTATTTTTTTTAATGAATGATCGATTTTGATTCGACTGAACTGGCTACCGTCGTGATTCTCACTTTAATTGTTTAATTTTACAAATGTCTAAGATGTGAAATTAAAATATTTCGCAATTTGACACCCAAAGGGATGAAAAAGAACAAAATTGGTTTTCCATCAATTCATGACATCTATCTAACCAGTAGATATATTGAGGTGTTGTTCGCGTCAGAATGATGCATACTTAAGTATCTAAAATATATATATGTAAGTTTTAACTTTATAAGATAATTTGATTACTATGAATAGAACTAAGTTTGTAAACTTTCAAGGCAGACGATCCGAAAAGCAAGTACGACCAGCAAGAAATAAATTACACAGGAGTTTCACTCTACAGTAACCTATCGAGACGTAGTGTTGTACAACCTCTATATGAGCCCAGGACACAAAAATTTTATTTTTTAAATTAAATTTGTTTTCATGAATTATTTCGACGTTACGTAATGCATCTGTTTGTAGCTCAAGTCTACATTCCGGGAGGTTCTTGGCTCGAATTCCGTTAAAAGCTGCGTGCGAACGTTCAATTCTGACACAAAAACTGCAAGGCAGATCAAATTAGTAAAATTGGTATATAGTCGTTTAAAAGGTGTAAAATGTATTATGCAATATACTTTCGACTTAGGTTCCTCGACAACATCAGCTCACATATATCATCTCACTTATCTCAAGGTTGGGGCACAAAATACGTTTCCCGAATCATTTCCCATCAAAACTTTCTAATTACATTAAACTTCAAGTGAATATTTTGAAAATATGTAATTGAGGGCACCGTCACCAATGGTTATGCACAGGTTAAATCAGACGTTTTTAATTCGATTAACCTCTTACATTTAAGAGTCTATAACTACCCCACAACGTAAACTATGCTGTGCTTTTCGCGTGGACAGCTATAGCTACTTATTCTTCTGCATAGTTAGCTCAACTAGCAGCTTGGTCACTGTAACACTTGATGACCGAACTACCAATCTGGTACATAAAGAGATTTTTCAATTAAAGTAAACATTATCAGTTATGAATAAGACTCGCGGGCAAAGCCGCGGAGACTGCTAGTTATCTATAACCAATAATTGAAGTCTAAACATTGACATGCCGCACTCTTCCCAGTCTCGATCCTACTTAAATAATTATTAATTAATTTGTAGGAAAAATATGTCACAAAATTGGCAAAAAGCCAACAAAATTTCTGTTGATCTGAACGCTACCAAATTTCACAGGATCACAAGCTGGGCAAATCTGAAGATTGCCTGAAAATTGCATTAAAACCCGCTCCAGCAGTTTTGGAGTCCATAGGGAACACACATACACATATATATTTGTGTGTGTGTTTGTGTGTGTACATATATATATATATATATATATATATATATATATATATATATATATATATATATATAAGATGAGCTGTGCGTGGGTAGTAATAAATTTGCACTTTAGCATTTCTTAAAAATAAATGATTAATAAGTAAAAATGTTGTAAAACCTGAACTTTATTTTATTGATGGTATGAAAATAGCATATTTGTTTAGGGAAAATATATTTCGTGAATGTATTTTTGACATTTCAACAATCTGAAATGCTTCTTATTAAAATAATCTAAATATAAACTTTAGACACTGAACCCAATAAATAATTTAATCATCGTATTTGTTCAAAGTTTTGAAATAATTAGAATATTTAACTACGAGAACAGATAAGGACTTGACATATATGATTTCAACAAACAATAAACGTAGTCCCTAATATAACATAAAAGAATTTACATAACTGTCTTAGCCAGGTTTCATTTAAACATAAAAAAAAATTTTTTTTTTCTAAAAGTTTTTCTAATGAATATCAAATACACGCTTTAACTTTCCTTTATTTGCCACGAGTGTTAATTATTTAACGTCAGTGTAAACAAAAGACTAGGGTGCTATGATAGAGATGCTGCAATACAAGACCATCGTTAGCCATTTAGCTACAGAGCACGTGACATTTAAGGTCTTGTTACGGAGTTTTGCAGTGATTTCGAAAATATTTTTTTATTGCTACCTAATACTCATATCAAAATTTCGCTGCACAGTTTTGACACTTATATGTTATAATTTGTAGCTGAATTTTTTTTGTAGAATTATACTGAACGGTTTTTTATATTTCATTATCCAAAGTACCACGTTTTTCGTCGTGAGAATAAGCAAAAATGAAGGAAATTATTTTTTTGCTGGCGAATGGTACATTATTTTAAAACACGCGTCCACAGAATTGTGGATCGTGTGATTGCACATTGACTCAATTTTTTCCAAAACTTTTGGTTTAAAATATTTAAGTTATTGGCACCAGTCTTAAAAAAAACTCGGGAACAAGCCCTTAAGGTCGGCGACCTGTCCGTGTGTTGTCGTCACTCTACACTCGGAAATACGTTCCGAAAATAATGGTTCCAAATAACCGTTCCGTTTGGACGAAACACAAATTAAAAAATAATTTGTCCCTCGAGAGGCGCGTGGCGATGACAGTGCTGGGGGCGGCCATTTTGCGTCCCCGACCAGAAGTGGGGAGGGGATGAGGGGAGGAGGTCTGGATATCTGGAAAGCCATCATACTCGCATTACTGTCCCGGCGAGAGACTACGCGCGAGTAATTACTTCCCTCCCTCCTGCACTAGGACGTGATGCAGCCCCTGAAGATAGGGCGAGGTGCTACCTAGACCACGTGGAGCGCTAGTGTAGGGAGGGGAGGGGATGATTGGGGAAGCTGGGAACATGGCGCGGATCATTTATCACGCGTGCAGTGCGTGCTAGTCTCGTCGTCTGAGATAATTAAGTTGTAGGTAATCCAAGTCTGCTGCACTACACTCCAGAGTAGGGGGTGGGGATGAGTGGAGGGGATCTACAGAAGGAAGGGGTACTGTCACTGCTGTGAAGGTGTCGCAGATCCTAGTATGTTAAGTTCTGCACCTGGTAATCTGATCGTCAAACTGTATATACATATATCACATATATTTACAACTTATGTAGGTCGACAGAGGCTGTTCCCTTAATATAGTGTGCTCTTATGAAGACCATCTTGTCAAGACTTGTATTTAATAAATATTTTTGACTGTGGTCTGTTTACGTTTCATTATATTATAATCTACACACTTTGATTGTTAATTACCTGGCTTTGTTTGCCTTAAAAACTGGCAGGAAACTGTAAGTAACCTCAAAAGAAACAAGTATATAGTATTTCAAAAGTCCTTAATTTACCTCTAGCCACATATTACAGTATTCTTATTCGGCTCGTTAAACTTTCTGGTAACATTATCTTCATGTAGGCTATCATAGTGTATATCGCGTATTGATGACATCTTAATTTTGTACAATATATTTCAAAATTTAATTTTTAAATATACACATACAGCAATTACAATTGTATATAAACATCAAGTAGGTAAGGGCAACTTCATATATTAAAACTCCTTGCAGAGTTACTGTTGTTGATGACCGAGCAACGGAGACCAAGACTCGTAGAAACTGCAACCTGAAGTACACAGAATCCTCGAAGGCAATTACTCTCACTGGTAAGATAAAACCAGTAAGCTGGGTAAATATTTGCATGTCACGACACTGTTAAACCGGCGAAATAACAGCCGAGAAACGACGCGAAGAAAGAGAGAGGAGAAATACGTCCATTCTCGGAACGGGAGCTCGCCTCGAAATGGACTCCATGGTGAAGCATCAGAGCTGAAGGCTTCTTTTAAGTTAAAAAAAAAAAAAAAAAAACACTGACTCGGTGTTTGTGTCATCGCTGTTTGCAATAAAATCCCCGGTTGAAAGCCGAGAGAACGATGGTTTGGTTCTCCTTCCTCTGGGGTCGTACTGGAAGGGGAAGGGGGTAGGAATCTTGCGGAGGTCTCCACCGCTGCTTTCTGGAAGAACCGATAAATCTCTGTCCTCGGAGAGGTGAGGCCAGGAGGGGGTTTGAGAGGGAGGGGAAGGGGTATAAAGTGCGTGCTTCCTTTGTAGGCGGTACGGGAGAACTCGTACTTCCAACTTCTTCGTCCTGCCCCTCCTCTTCCTTATCATTTCGACGGTTTAAAGGCTAAGAGTGTTGTTAGAGCGAGGTAAGGCAGTAAACGAGCTCGTGAATACGCGGCTTAGGTAGACGGCCGAGCAGGGCGAGGCAAACTGTACCAGAAATCCTATTAAATGGCGCTGCCGCCCCCCTCCTTCCCCTTCTATGCCGGCGTCTCTTCCTTCTGCGCAAAGAGGTACCAATACGACTCGTTGCGACGCCTTAATAAGGGATCTCTCTCCGAATATAAAAGTTATTTGCGTCACGCCCTGGTGGTTTATTCGACTCGCGCCCCGAATTACCGTCCTCAAGTCCTTAGAGGGCAGCCGAGGACGAGAGCGCCTTAGTCCGTCGACATCAGAGTCGTTAATGTAGAATAGGACATCTCAAGTCAATATTTGAAACAAATCCTTGCCCACATCACAGTTAACATATTTCCTAACACGTCCATTCACCGCGTGCTTTATGGAGAACTGTTGCGCGTGTAATAAACATACTGTCCGTTCTGCGCCAGCAAGTATTCAACTGCCTGTGTCTTTCTTGTACACAGTGTAGCTCATGGAGTGTCTGTGCCTCAGGTTCTCATGTCATACAGTAGGCTACCCACCACGTGATCACACTAGTTACAACAAGTAACATTGAGGGACCTGAAACATTTCGTGTTTTCTCTTGGGCACAAGTTAGAATTTCAACAACTGTTAGTTCGTATCCCTGAGCCAATAATAAAGTAGCAAGTGAATGTAATCGAATCATGTGGCATCACTGTCAGCGAGCAGCCAATGAACAGCTGTTGTCTGCTTAAAAACACAGATATTATTGGAGGATTGACTTCAGGTCAGTTAACCCGCGAATTTTCCCGTCTGTAGTGATGTCGGTACAAGTTCAGTGTACTTGATAATTAGGGACCCCTGTTTTTTGCGAAAAGAATTTTGCCCCACTTTGTTCCACTGCCTTACGTGCACATCTGCAGTTCTGCTTCGTGGTTATTGGCAGCGTGTGTATGTGAAGAGCCGAATATCATTTATCTGAGCCAATTACAATATCGTTCCTTCAAAACCACACGTCTGTGATTTGCCGGTAGAATCCCTAGGCTCGTGAGAGTTAAAATATCCAATCATTGACCACGAAGCTGAACTGCAGATTTGCACTTAAAGACACTGAAACAAAGTGGGGCAAAATTCTTTTCGCAAAAAACAGGGGTCCCTATTGATAATGTTACACGACTTCGACACTTGAATTCATTAACTAATTCATAACGGAATGGACTAATATTCTGACTAGTGCCACTTCGTTGGTGATTATACAATTAATTTTTTTATGTTCACAAAGAATTCCTTGAAATTCAGTTGTAACAAGTAGTTTAAGAGGAATATACTAGAGAGAAAACTAGCGACAGTTGAGCGGCTAGAACTCAGAGGTGACTAGGCGGGCGGCGAGCAAAAAATGTCGGCCTTTAAGGTGGCCGTCTGGGTCCGCGACCAAATGTGATACAGACGTCCGGCTCTTATCGCTTTACATGAAAAGTATTAATGAAATCGTTGATTTCTCTTCGTACGAATAGAAAAGAAGCATCATTTTAGCCATGTATACCAATATTAAGCCCTTAATGAGGTTATGAATACATTATTTCGACCGATGAAAAGTGCCAAAATGGCCACTTTGGCACTTGATTTTAACATAGTTGAAACACTTGCGTGGGGTTCTAACAGGTATAGGCGGGTGGCTGGAACTTTGGTCTGTAAAATTAAACTATAAAATAATAGGATCGTCGCTTTAAATTTTTTGACGCATGCTTTCTCCCGCACGTCTACACGCCGCTGTGCTGTTGCCGTAAGGTGCCGCCCTCTTGTCGCTTAGGCGCGGCTGATATGAAGGAAAGACGGAAGAGAAGAGGACGCGAAGGCTCGGGTTGATGCGCGGCAAGGGGGAAGAGGAGGAGTAAGACAGCCAGTGAGGGAGGGAGAAAAAAGTGTCTTGTCTTGCTCAACCCTGCTTGACCTGCCTAGTCGAGTGGTGGGGAAACATTTTGACGCGTGCCTCATACACACCCCGTGCGCATTCTCATCTAAATACATTCAATTGTATTTTTTAAACCAGTGATTGTAAACCATCAACCGCTTCATC
>PNEQ01110139.1:0-12273 GCA_003012365.1 Medauroidea extradentata
GTACAACTTCATTTGTCCTTTTCTTTTTCCATTTTCATTAAACACATCATTTTCACTTTCACACTCCATGTCTAGCAGCTAATCATAAATAAAAATAAATGGTATTCCAGGTGGGCCAACATGTAAAATAAAACATTCTCTTCACGTCCATAGAGGTATCTGTTCACCTAGTGCACAGAGAAACAGCACATGTCATTGATATGTGTCATTTCTCCAGGGACTGCAATAATGGTGGGCTTCGTAAATAACATTTCGAGGCATCGCAGATGTGCTCTTTCTGCATGAACGTATCAGGATTCATGTACAAAAGCACATCACGGCGAAAATCTATTTTGTGCAAAATAGTGACATGTGTTGTTTCTGAAATGACCGATTCAATTGCAAGAAAGGCGAAACCCAAAAATCTAGATTGGCCGAACATGCATGGGAAAATAGCCACAAAATTCTTTGGGAAGACTCGAAACCACTTACACAGGAAACTGACAAAATTAAAAAAAAAATCTAAGAATCCGCCTTTATTATTAGCAATAGCAATATTTTCAGTCAAGAGAGTATTGATTAAAAAAATATGTGGATCCCATTGATTAAGAAAGAAACAACTTTACAGCACAAAACAAAAACACACACTCAACCCATCACAGCTCGTCTCCCATTGGCTGTGCAGGATAAGTGGGCTTACCCTATATATGCCTATGGTTTTTCCGTCCTGAACCCTGTGTGTCTACTTGATGACGGGAACACATTCCAGTTCCCGAAACGCCGTAACACTGTCTGTCTGGAAAACTACTGTGTTTTGTTTCGTCTCTTCATTGTGTCGTTTGTCTTTTCTGTATATGTCTGTTATCTGTTGTGATTTGTCTCGTCTATTTGTTGTGTCTTTTTGTTATTTTTCTGTTTCTGTCGGATATCTGCTGTGTTTTTTTGTTTCATCTCATCGTTGTGTCGAATGTTACTTGGTTTTTTATTTTATTTGTTATTATTTTCGTTTATTATCTGTTTGTTCCTTGTTTCTATTTGACCCGATTCCATTTTGGAATTTCTTGTTGTGCATGTATCTTACTGACTAAAGCATACTCTGCTTATTTTATGGTTTTCTTTTATTTGTTTAGTTTTCTTTGACAGTCATTCAATTTGCAATGGAGTACGTCCAAGAAACTAAATCCAGTCATAATTACATATTACCTACAATACTAAAAATCCAGGATTTCTTGCAGTTGCGTACAATATTTTCAGTTGTAACCACTTTGTAATGTTCGATCTTCCATATTTTTATTTACATAAAAAAATCCTGCTTTTGCACACTCATAAGCTTAATACCGCCACAATGCAATCTCTAACTGCTTATAGCAGAAGCAACACCTATGGTTTGATGTCTCAGCTACATATGACATCAGAATAGTCGACGAAGCCCCAAGATGCAACCAAAGTGCTCACCAAGTCTAGCTATCAACTCGTAATTATGACCGAAGCGAAGATGTTATAGTCTCTGCCGAAGTGGTCGCAAACATTGACGAATGTCTAGTCGTCGTAGCCGAAGTGGTCGCGAACATTGGCGATGATCTCTTCGCAGCTGCAGTGGTCGCAAACCTAGGCGAACACCTAGCAAACTTTAGAAAACAGTTTGCGAACATTGGAAATACCTCGCGAATATTGGCGAACAGCTGGCGAATATTGGCGAACCGCTCTTGAACTTTGACATACCTCTCGCGAATTATTTCAGGATCTTATTTCAGGATTCATTTTCAGGATTTATTTCGGGATTCATTTTCAGGATTCGTTTCAGGATTCTTAATCAGAATTCATTTCAGAATTCATATTAGGATTCATTTCAGGCTCATTTTCAACATTCATTTTTAGTGCTCGTTCCAGGACTCATTTCAAGATTAATTTTTAGAATATATTTTCAGGATTCATTTTCAATATTAATTTTAAGATTCATTTCAGTATTAATTTTCATAATTCTTTTTAGGATTCATTTTCAAGATTCATTTCAGGATTCACGTTCTAGATTCATTTTTTGGATAAATTTTCGGGATTATTTTTTAGGATTAATTTTCAGGATTTATTTCAAAATTAATTTATGTATATTTAATGTAGCCTCTTGATTGATCTAGTATATTTCATATACATGGGAGTACTCTCCAGCTTCTTGCTTAAAGATCAGACGTACAACAGTTCATAAGGGTCATCGTAAAATTCATTGCCAGTATGTCGGTCTTTAGTCATCTTCGTATCACCCCTAGTTGTCACTTCACTAAATAGGTCCGTGAGATGTCTGGATAATCTTCATCAGTGATGTCTTTGTCTCCTCCATCTTGAGCGTTTAATTTATAAAATTGAATTTTATTCTCATAAACTGCTTCCAAATGTGTGGCAATCTTCTTACAAGCAACTCATTCTGCCGCACTGACCCCCCGACAGCGCAAGCACTGGTCGGTTGGTCTACGAGCTAGTGCTCCCACATCCGCTAGCCGTGGAACATGCTCTGTAGCAGATTGTCGCTGCCTCTCAGTACAAGTTGACATATCGCCCTTCACGAACTGTGCCCCTTCGTTGCTTATATGCGAGGCAAATCCCGGCATGCAGTGCCGCGAGAAAGCTATGATTATCCCATGGAGGACGAGGCTAGAAAACTGAAGTGAACTACCAGACTCAGCAGTTTATAGTGAAGTTCAGTTTGCCAGTAGTTCAAGGCGTGAACCACAGTTGTGCAACAGAAAAACAGTTGATCCTGGTTCAATTTCTAATTAATCACAAGATCACACTTGAACCTCAATGATGTAACTGGCCCTAAATTTAATTCTTAAAATTATTTTCAAATCCTTCCTCTTTTGAGATACATAATTTTGTACACTCTTCCAAAACTATTAATATCCCGTTATTTACTGCTGACATTTTGTAACATGTTTGCGCACAACTTGATTCTATGGTGTTTCGAATCCAATTATAGTTGTGTAGATTTGGAGGAACAGACCCAGTTCACTAGCCAGATTGGTGGATGTCGTTCTGCATTAAAGGCAGATCAGTATCCACTCGGACTTGAAGAATCAGGTGCATGGTTAGATGACGCACTAGTGGAAGGAAAATATAAAGGAAGGAATTGGGACACATGATGTTGAAAAGGGGAATGGAAAAGCAGGCGATAAGCTCGCGCTGCTTCATGACATGGTAGGAGTGGAACCAAATTTATTGAACTGTTTCGATCAAATCTAACTCGCGCTCCAGGTCAAACTCCACCGTGGACCTGTAAATGAAGTAAAGTAGTTTTGTGATTGGGTGTAGTGGCAAGGGAAAGAGAATGACGGAAGGAGGAATATTGACACACGATGATGGCTAGCTCTGGTAGAGAAAGGCGGATGGAGTTGTAACGTGCAAAGAAGAATAGAAGTAGGCCTGAAGAAGGGCTAGCTAGGAACTGTAAGTGACGTGCACAAACAGATTCGTGTCCCGAGACAGCAAGGGTGGAACCAAATACTAATGAAACAGATTCAGTCAAATCCAACTTGCGATCCAGGTCAGGCTCCACAGCGGACCTAGAATTGAACTGCTCTGCTGTTACTGTTGTGATAGTGAATGCGAAGTTATGCGATTTAAAAACAGTTATGGCACTTCAAATCTTTGGCCAGGAATGTAAAGCGAACAGCCTACTTCAAGTTTTTAATGTCGGCATTTGGTGTTCAAAACAAACATATGTTGTGGAGATAAGCGCTTAACATGTACGAATGATGTAACTGAATTGTACGCACAAACTATGGCACGTTATTTCTAGTCTAAAAATTGCTGGAAAAGAAAAAGTGTAAAAAAATTTAGGCTATACGCCCTGTTGTAAATAAACCATATTGTACAGCAAATAAAAGAATTATAGGTGAAGTGTGTGGGCTTTACGTCTCGTCGACAGCTATGTAATTAGATACGATTACACACAATGTTACACAAGGGCAGGAGCCAAGAAAGGAGTCGGCCATGGTATTTTGTTAAGGAGCCATCCCAGCATTTGCCTGGAGTAATTTCTGGAAACCATAGAAAACCTAAATTAGAATGGCCGTAGCCGGGGATCTAACCCGGTTCCTCCCGAATTCTAGTCGCTATAAAATACATATATATTATTTTAAAAATTTTTTCTTCGAGAACAATTTTATTATTATTATTATTTTTTTTTTAGTAACTTTGCCGTAAACAATAGCTGTTTAGTTTAGCTATAAAACCAATTTGCATTAAAAAAATTTCTTTGCCACAACAGAATTGGTATTGTGACAGTAAACAGCATGTTTTGAGTGTACTTACATTTTTTGCATAACTTTATGCTAAAGACGATGAGAACTTTAATAATGAGAAGTCATACTGAGTCACATGAACCACAAACAAACGTAAGTGCTCTGGAGTTCTGGACACAGACACTCAAGTATTTTCAAAATTGAAATCTCAGTCTTACCATTATGTATTACATTCGAAATGTTATTATATCTTGTAAATTTTGTCATTGGAAAACTAATGTGCCAAGTTTCTCAACTGGAACAGATGTCATGGAATTATATAACGAATAACCTCACTGTTACAAGCACGCGAACTCATTGCGATCACTTTTATTTTTCAACCCGGCTTTGACAAACAGTTTATGATTTGGTTTTTGGAGGGAGGAAGATGAATTGAGGTCAACTTCAAATAAGTTTGTTGATTGTTTCACTTTCTTGGTTAGTACACAATTAAAATTTTTAAGAGCTGCATAATGTACCGTATAGCCTACAATGAGACAGTCGGACCCAAAAGATCCCGGATGCCCGAGATGTATTTCGGATATTCGGAACATTTACGGGATATCCCTAAGATATCCGGAGCTGCGTGGGTAGGGATGTCCAAGGGAATATTTTTTAAATATCCAGTAGGTATCCAGTGGATGTACTTGAGGAATTTTCTAAGAATTATGTCTATTCAAAAACACATTCATTACTTTTTTTAATCGTATTTTAAGTGTATTTTACCAATTACATTACTGTAGTCTAAGCATCTGTTTATTACATAATCCCATGAATCTTAACACAATTTAAGAACCTTTACAATATCATATGGCTATCCATAGAAAGCCCGAGATGTAGTTCAGATTTGAAGCTGCGACAAATATGCTATCGTTAGGTTACAAAACCTTAATATATGGTCTTAAATGATAAAATTGATGAGGCACCTTATAAAAACAGGCATAGGGAACTATACGGTAGTCAACCAACCAAGGCGCCCTTGGTGTGGGCGAATGTAAAAGCTATTAAATTAATAAAAATAATGGCCTCCATGTGAAACAATTTCTTAAAGCGAAGATCACCTCCAGTATAATAAACAATTGGCTATCGAAATAATGCAACGGTTGAAGTCAGTATATACACACACACACACATACACGTATATATATATATATAATTTTTGTTAATTCTTATATTTGTTTTGATGTATTTGATTTCGATCAGGTTTGGTTAAGTGTGTGTGTGCGAGGTTTTGAAAAAAAAAAGGGGGGGGGGTTCCTTCATTAATTATCATCATTAGTGTATACATGTAAGATAAATTAAAAAAAAAAACTAAATAACTTTACTATTGATATTAACATAGATGGTCATTTTTTGCCTTCATGGGGCGTGGTGGCCGAATGATCAGACCGGATTTTCGCATTTGGGAATCGTGCCAGACCATGCCTCTGGTCGGCGGGTTTTCTCGGGGATCCCCCATTTGCCCTGCCCCAACATTTCGGTGGTGCTCCATACTCATCTCATGTCAGCCCTCACGAACACTTAAGACCTCGATCATGAGCGCTGACTCTCACTCACACACTGACTCACTACCTCACTCACTCACTCACTCTTGCTGCATTCATAGATGCAAGAAACATTACTGTTGAAGCACTCTTTGAGAATATAATCGATTGTGTGGGTAACTTTTATTTGATTTTAATTTTTTAGACATGTTT
The DNA here is from genome assembly GCA_003012365.1 of Medauroidea extradentata. Lineage (NCBI taxonomy): Eukaryota > Metazoa > Arthropoda > Insecta > Phasmatodea > Phasmatidae > Medauroidea > Medauroidea extradentata. The sequence continues at coordinate 5,951 of PNEQ01110139.1, forward strand.
AAAATCCTGGAAAATTTTAAGAAATTTTGGGGATTTTCGTATTCGTTTATAATTTCAGATAATTTCCCCAATTTTTTTTTTATTTTTAAAGAAAATTTACTTATTTAACTTTTATTTATTTTGGGGCAAATTCGAGTCTTGGCCAATTTCAGATGTCAGAATCAAATGTGATCGAATATAGCGGACGTAACATCACGGTTACTGACACCTTATTTAACCGTCACGCCATCCCCGGAATCCTGAACAATAAAGAACTAAACATGCTGTGTTACAGATTACCGCTGATTTCGGTCTTATCGATGGTTCGATATTGTCAATGATTTCGGTTGTATAATTTAGTTGATATACCGACACTATCTAATATACATTTGGACTGACATTAATTACCATTTTATCGAGAAGTTTTATAGCCCACGTGCTTGTGCTGTGGTGCTTCCAGAGGTCAGAAGTTACTGAAGAAGCATCGTCGCAGCTTGAGGATGTCGACTACAGTTCGCAGACATCAGGTAATTATCCACTAACTATTTCAGCACGCTCGATCTTCCTTGATGAACGTATTAATTTATCTCCAATCCTTTGACCACTGTAGCATAAAGGTGGGTTCACAATTGATAACATAACAGTAAGAATAAAACATAGGTCGTTCGCACAAGAACTAACCTCTATGTGTTCGTACCTACCAATTCACAATTGCAAAAAAGTTGTAAAATAAATAAATAGAGATGCTGACGTAAGAAATGGTAATATTTAATTTCTTGTGTTTACGCATAGTACAGCAACCAATCATAGCAAATGATTTTGTGAATGTCAGCCATGTTCGTTTGACTTCCAAAAATACACAATTAAAAACAAAGCTAAAATAAGGAATTTTAATGTTGGAAACTATGTTTCTATATTGCAAATAATGATTTACACAGTGACATTTATTGTTGGGCCTACTTTGTTTCTATATTTCCTGTTATCTTTAAATACGATTACACTTCAAACTTGTTTCAGTGACCTTCGGTTGTCTTCTATACAGCGACGAATATTTCAAATTCATTCAAAAGTGTCACTGGCTAAACACTACAGTAAGAATCCAGTTGTGAATTAATTTTACACAAGTCGTCTGGTCGCGCACAGTTTCTACTGTTATGTTATACATGTTCTGTGCTCATGTTGTTTAGTTGTAAACCAAACTTCATACGAAAGTTTGTGGCTTTCCAAAGAGTATGATAGTAATAGATAAGACAGCTATGCTATTGGCTGGTTTGAACTGCGCGCGTACCGTTCTCCGCGGTGCGAGTCGCTAAGCAGAGCCACGTATTTATTGTTATTGTAGTTTCTTAACCTAACAAAACCAACCTTTAAACAGAGCGAAGCAACTTTTTCATATTTTCAACCAATCTAAACTAATATAATCTAATTTAAACTAAATTAAACTAACATAAACTAATTGTCGCTTGTGGATGAGAAAAGAGAGGAGAGGAGGCCTGCGTAGAGTGGATGCGCAGACGAAAATGAACAGCCAATAGGAGACACTGTTTGTAGAGTCCACAGACGCTTCAAGTTTAATAAGGTTTCAAACACAAGCTTTCTGAACTCGAGTCACAGTAAGCTGGTGAGTCACTCCAGTGAACAGGAAACTCGGGTTATATCATCGGGATCTTCGTAAATATTACTATTAATGCAATTAAATTCTGTCGCCATGGAACAATTTTATCTACTGCTGATATTCATTGTGGCCACTAACAAAGCTCTAACACACGTAAAACCATTTTCACCCTTTGGTTACAGAGTCCACGAATAACTGTGATATGGAATAAACATAATCAGGATCAGAATCTGCACAACTCTTAACTGTGACATATGACGCCAATCGAACATACAAAGTGTTTCTATATTGTAACATGCTACTTTAGTCGAACACCGAATTCAATGACTTTGTAGACACAATGTACCGTATATAGATTTACTCTTGACATAATTACAATTTTTTTTACCCCGCAGTGAAAGAGTTACCCTAATTTGATAGTATTTTTCCTTAAGAAGAGTTTAGGAACTTGGTGATTCGCATATGTAGTGTAATATTTTTTCTCTCGAATAAATTACTTTTGACATATTTTACGAAATAAGAGTTCGATAGTACAAAATAAACAAAGTCGAAAAAAAATTAAGTTTTATTTTTAAACGGAAGCCATTTTAAAAAATAACAAAGATCATAAAAAAAAAGCATAAAAATCTAATTAGGTTGCCACATACTGAGCTCATAGATGTGAATCAAGTTTGATATTATTTTGGAAAATCGTTCCTCAGATATACAAAGTGATCGAAAATTTTCAAAAGCCGCCATTTTGAAAATAAGAAGACGTTAAGTTTAAGTCACTTTTTAAACTTCTATTCGTGTTCCAACCTATCGATATTAATAAACGCTTACTATAACAGTCATCTAAAGGTGCACAGAAATATGTTTAGTAATTATTCAGAGCATCCTTGAAATTAATGCAGATATTTTGGCAACCGCAAGGGAATGTCTGAAGAAACATTTAAACGTAAGGAACATTATGTCAGTAATGCTTCCTGATGACATTTAAAGGAATACATGTACATACATTCCCTTAAAATAAGTCATTAATATTTTTAATTTTGTGTGTCGTGTAATCAGTAGAAGAAATTGTGTGGATTCAGTATCTTGGACGTACTCCATTGCAAAATGAATGACTTTCAAAGAAAACTAAACAAATAATAGAAAACCATAAGCAGAGTATGCTTTAGTCAGCAAGATACGTACACAACATGAAATTCCAAAATGGAATTGGGTCAAATAAAACAAGGAACAAACAGATAATAAATTAAAATAATAACAAAAAATCAGAAATCAAAAAACCAGATCAGTCGCACTCGTGTTCCTGAACCCTGTGTGTCTACCTGATGACGGGAACAGATTCCAGTTCCCGAAACGTCGTAACACTGTCTGTCTGGAAAACTACTGCGTTTTGTTTCGTCTCCTCGTTCTGTCGTTTGTTTTTGCTGTTTGGGTCTGATATTTGTTGTGTTTTGCTTCGTCTCTTCGTTGTGTCGTTTTACTATTTTTCTGTTCGTGTCTGATATCTATTGTTTTTTTTTTCGTCTCATCGTTGTGTCGCATGTTACTTTGTTTTTTTATTTATGATTTTTTGTTATTATTTTTAATTTATTATCTGTTTGTTCCTTGTTTTATTTGACCCGATTCCATTTTGGAATTTCATGTTGTGTACGTATCTTGCTGACAAAAGCATACTCTGCTTATTTATGGTTTTCTGTTATTTGTTTAGTTTTCTTTGACAGTCATTCATTTTGCAATGGAGTACGTCCAAGAAACTGAATCCAGTCATGCACTCCTATCGCACAGTTCTTTCAAAGATCTGAAGAAATTGTGTGTTTAAGCATTATTTTTATAACAACTAACAAAATTAACTGCATTTAATTCTGTTGTGCGTAGTGTATTAAATTAGAACTTTTGAGGATTTATGTATTTGCATTTAATTTTAGTGGTATAATGCTATTTTTCCAAAAGAAATATTATAAATCAAAATAATGTGACGTACACTATCAACCACCAGACGTATAAATTACTCTTGAGTTGCAGATTTAGTGTTGCCAACATATTAATAATATTATCGACTACTTTAGTCAGTGTAAATACAGTACCATTTAATTTGTTACTATTTCAGTTACTAATTAAATAAATTATAATATCCAAAATATTTTTTATGCTGTGGGATATGGGAAACTTTAGAAAATAAATTCATGCATGAATGACTTTCCCTGGGAAAGCCATTCGCCATTCATACATGGATTTATTTTCTAAACTGGTTAAATTTTAGTAATATATCTTCAAAGAATCAGCTACAGAATTAACCCCAAGACAAAATATTGAACTAAAAATTGAAGCAATGTTTCGAAAAATATCTTTGGTTTAGTAAATACTTACATGCCCCAATATATTAGGCACATAAAAAATTTTATGCGTTCAGTAGATTAGAATTAACATTGATAAAATCAGTTTTCCTGACGATGTTGCCTTTTAATAATTATAAATTAGTAACTAAACGACTTAATTTCGCTTTGGAATTTTTTTGCAGTTCTTTGTTTCAAACTATTTTATACAGTTGCAGATCCTGACCTACCTTCGTCAACGACTCAGTCTCGCGAAACTAAGTCTCCAGCTCGCAAGTCCCAAGAAGACGTGAGTATAAAGTGCCTACATATTTCCTGACCTCCAGACTTAGAATAGGCGGGCAAATATAAGCTTCCTGCTACACTGGCTGCCGGCGTAGCCATATTTCTGGCTGGTGCAGCTCTAGTTCCACACACAAAATCTAATTTCGCTTCTGTGTTATTAGGCATTCTGTGGCTCAGACACATGTTAACAGTATGTATTAAAAGAACTTCTTATGGCCAGATAATTAATGTTAAACTTGCCATTTGTACGAAACAAATGTATTGTTGGTTTGGATAAGTGCCTCTGTAGGATAGTTCCCGAAAATTGAGATATTGAGAGAAGTCGCTATATTGTAATAAATATTTCAACTAGAGCTATATTGTAATAAATATTCCAGGTTGATGAATTTTCTCTAGCATCATGCATCATGGATTAAACGCCAAAATAAGAAAATGGTGCACAAATAACGAAAACGAATCGAGAGAGCAGTGAGAGTCAATTACCACTGTGCGAAGAGATGCAGTGTTCGAATGCAGATGCGTGAGAGCTGCAGTGCGCGTGTATTATACCTGTCGTAAAAACATTAGTCTCGACGGCGGAAGCGGATGGTATACGTAACAGCACGGTGCCAGGGGACGATGTTATCAGTCCGGTATGTGTAGCGCCAGCAGTGTAATGTATACTGCATTCAGGATAAGGTGTCCCTTTTTTGACAGTTCTCTGGTTGTGCACAAGTGTTCATCCACGAAAATAGATCTCAATGTATTCATACGCCACCATGTGTTTAGACCAGCTGTTGTTTACATTCCTGTATGTTTGCATTCTATCACTTGTCAAAAAAGACTTCCGAAGCAAAGTGGCATATATCAATATTTTTGTTTTACAGATGATCTAGTTTTAATGTAAAATGGAGTTTTGTGATTAAAGTATAGGTTTATGTTTACTGAATACACGTTTTATCTTTATTAGTTGCTAAATATATCAATTTTATTAAGTGCTTTGCCATCTGTGGCCTAGACAGTTGCCAGGAGATTCAATTCCAAGAGTTTAATAATTTTTATCCATAAGCTGTCTAAAGGTAAAGCACCCTTGATGGCTCAATACAATTTAAATGAAACCATTTTGTGGCTTCATACTTAAGTCAGTAAAAACCCAATAATTTATACCCATAAATAAATATACAGTAGAGTCCCGATTTTACGAGTACTGGATTTTACGAGGCCATTTCACTCTCTCCAGCAGCGACCGTTCAGCAGAGCCCTCCCCTTACATTGCCACCGCTACATTTTCCTCCACAAAGATGCGCGAAGATAATATTTCCCATTTGGCGTTTATTTTACTTATTTGGAGAACTAATTCTGAAGAAATAATTCATCACATATACTAGTCCTTTTATAAACATAAATAAAAATATTAAATATTTGTGCATTTAAGCTTGGTTTAGTATGTTTGTATGCACAGGAAATACCAGAAGTTGCAGCCTACAGACGTCCACCAACACCTCCACAATCCTCTCGCTTTGATTATTCAGGTAAGTCTCTGACACCCTGCATAGGGAGTTTTGTATTGTAACACGTCATGCATTAATTATAATTACAGGGTCAAGCACTACAGTGTTGAAGAAAAGTACCCATGTACCAATATTTTGGCCATTGAAAGCATTCATTGTTTTATGCTGTGGTTTATGTTTCCAAGATTGCATGCAGTTCGTAAATGCAAGAATACGATGTTAGTTCAACTTCTAACAATCATTTTATAATGATGCGTAGGCACAGAATAGGTAGGCAAACAGAAGTGAAATAACATGTCTGTGTAATGTACGCGTAGAAACTGTACTCAGTCGGTTATTGCACGGCATGGATCTTCCAACAAGTTGCTAACCTTGTGCATATTGAGTTTGACAAAAATCTGATGGCTCTGCTTCTGCGTTCCTGGTGTTTTATCGAGAGACAAATAATTTTCGCAAAAAATAATTAATGACCGTTTGTGATTGAAATATTCTTTGTTACGGTCTACTTTGGTAACTTGTTCATTTGACTATCAGAGAGACGCAGCTGCCAATCACAGACGTCCAAAGTCACAGTAACCTAATCAAGTAGTCTTTCCTCAAGTAGTTGGCAAACACTGGAAAATTTTCTGA
>PNEQ01110139.1:21199-51895 GCA_003012365.1 Medauroidea extradentata
TAAGGTAGGTGGGGGGAGTGGTAGAGCATGGGAGGTGGGGGGTGGTTGATCGGTGGGTGTTAGGGAAGGGGTGGAATGTGATTTGGGGGGGGGGTCTGCATAAGTAGTATGGATATGTATATGATATGTCAGTTGCTTGGAGAGTGTGGTGTTGTTCGGATGGTGTCTGCCATGTTTGAAATCAATAGAAGGATCTTACATGTATGTATCGCGTATAATTGATTGATTTTATCGATAGTTGATCGGGTATACCAATGTCAGTGATAGGATGTGTACTCGAAGCCGATCTTTATGGTAATAGCATGAGAGCAATATAATTTATAAAGAAAATTGATTTAATTTACTTTTTTTAGTGTTTTTGGATACTGATAGATTTTATCGGAAATCGATTGATCATAACTCGATTTTGATTGGGGTGAACTGGTCTACAGGAAAATATCCTTGTGGATTGTAAGCAATTAATAAGTTATTTTCATTAAAATATATTTTTTAATACTTATTGATTTTATTGGGAATCGATCGAGTATAGCTAAGATGACAGTAGATATAAGCAGATACAATATGGGTCTATTAAAAAAAATTTAATTTTTTTTAAAAAATGAATTTTTTAAAGAGTAAATTTCTATTAATTGATTTAATTGGTTTTGAAATATTGGTAATCAGTGATGCATGAAAAATGAGTAATCCAGCCGCTTTGAGAAGACAAATGGGTCATGCTGATTTTGAGGCATCCACGAATGTAATTTTTGTGAGATGAGGGAAAAAAGGGAAAATTTTTCGGGAAAAAGAGGAAATTTTGAGTAAATTTTGTGAAAATTTGGGGGATTTTGCACTCAAGGTCAAGGGTGGGTCCAAAGGTCAAATCCAAGATGGCGGCCGGGGTCGTGACGTAATTCAAGTTGGCGGGTAGGGGCTTTACAGCGCCTCACTCCGACTCCTCTGTCCCGGAAGGAACTATTATATACTACATACATTTTCTTTTATTTTCCCATATACACTACCTGTAACCGGTAACTTTTTTGAATATTTTAACTTTGTTCTATTGAGTTTATAGGATTAAAGCGCATTAAAATATAGAAAGTGTTAGCTAAGAAACTGTTGCTATTTGCCAAAGCCATAGGCGCCGACAATTTGGGGTGTTTTACTTATTCAGTACTACCAAAGTATTTTAAGGGGTACTTGCGCCCTCCAATATTTAAGTCAAATAACTTAATTTTTACACGCTGAAAATGAGAGAAATTTTTGTATTGTAAACAGAGAGTTAATTAATGCATAATAATATTGGTGATAGACTGCACTTCATTTTCAAAGTGGCTCTTGGGAATTATCAAATTTTGAAAATTCTAAAATTTTTATAAGTTGATGTAAATGACCATTTTGATAAATTTATGAAAGAGCAAGAAATATCAGTTTAAGTACTTATACAAAATAATGTTCTCCTATTTTGTTGGTGAAATAATCTCTGATAATTATGAAACATAAAAACAATAAGATGCAACAACTAGCAAAGGTAAATTTTTCCTTATTTGCACAGTTTACTACCATGAAAACGTTATCTAGTAACTGCAAATAACACTTATATCGGGCAGCATAATACGTGCGAATATACTATACCATCATACAACATAGAACTTTCGTAAAGTATAACATAATTTAATTAATCGGTGTAGACTATACCAAACAAGACAAATTTTGTTACAAATTTACATTCGGTCACGTACATGTGAAAATATGACATATATATGAATTTAATACCAACTTATAACATGGTTGACCCACAAAACGAAGGACAAAAGTAATCAAAGTTTAAATGATGAATTGGCAAAATTTTAAATTAGTTTGGTACCGTAGATCTAGAAATATAATAAAAAACATTGTTTACTCGTGCCTTACTACTTTTTAAATAGCTGATTTGTAATAATGAACCCAGCTAAACTTAAACCTTACAAGATAAATCAAATATTAAAATTAATTTGAAATCGTTGAATAGTTACAGAGATATAGAAGGCACCAAAAGTTTTGAAAACATGAACGGGTACGAACAAAAAAAAGTAACTCTTACAAGTACCTACAATTTTTGTACCGAGTTTGATAAAATTCGATAAAGGCAATATTACATAATTTATTACTCATGTGGTCCAGAAATGTTAAAATAGTCTACATTTTGAGAATGTTAGTAAAATATTTACAAAATATGAAATTTTTAAAAAATATTCCTCAGCTGTTTTTTTTTCGAAAAATTTCAAAATTACAGCTCTTCCGATAATATGAACGCGAAATTAACAAGATACATAAAATTCAAGTAACCTCTCTTAAATAATACTAACTAGGCCTATATGATTACTGAGTTCGATAAATTAAAAAAAAAATGTTCTGAGTTAACTTGAGATAGCTCCTGTATCCGTATGACATACTGCTGTAGAAACAGTGCCTCATCCGTTATACACATAGGCACTTCTTCCCAACAAAACTACGCAACACAACTCTGTTCCAGTTTGTACCTACTGGGTCGTAATTATCCAGAACTAAATAGCTTATGAGCTGCTGCAAAAACATAGATTCCAGAGCATACTAATAATTTGATACTAAATGCACATTTTAAAATTTACATTAAATACAATTATCAAATCTGCTATACAAAAATTACTTTGCAACTTAACATTAATAATTCACAGTCGTTCATAACTTCAACAGTAATCGTGAAAATTGCTCTGGTAACACCTAGCCCTAACTGCCTGCCGGAAGACGAAACAGTAGTTTATTGTTTTGTTTTTTCGTGCACTTTATTCGGCACATGTAAGAAATCTGCCTACTACCTAAATACACGGGGCATGACGTACTGGCAGAAGAACTTCAAGAGACGTTAGTCGTCGCCTTGATCCCCAAGGAAACACCTTTCCTCGAAAACAGCTGCTACTCAGACATGAGAGAATAGTAGATGTGGAGTATTAGGTGCCTATACCAAAGATGTTAGAAGGGTTCAGATGGAGCATGTCACCGGGAATTGTAACCAAACAAACGCTTGACGTGGCTGGTATCAATGTGGCCGACTAATTAAAGAATTTAGGAAATATTAGTTAGGAAGTGTGTAAACAGGGCTAAAATATAGAGTTTTCAACCTAAAACATCAATTAAAGAGCATAATACATTAATTTACCATAAAAAACACATATCTGATGTGTACTTTTGAGGTTAAAGCAGTATGACGGCTGGCTAATTAGGTGGCTACCTCTCCCCCTTCTTGGCTTTACTCCCCTCGCCATCATTCAGACCTTATGCTACCCCCGTGGAAGGGTGCCTATACTGAGGCCAAGCCCACTTTGTTTATTTAAGTAGCAATATGGCGGAGTGCAATTAGTAGAAATAATGATTCATCGCGGGAAAACTTGACTGTTTTCCGGGTTTCAACGTACCTTTTGCTTACCAAAATAATACTGGTTGTCACTGGTACGTGGAGCTGTTACCATATTTGACTGAGCCAATAAGAATCCCGCTATTGTATTATTTGACGCCTGACATTAGCCTGCAGAGAGCTACGTTGCGTCAGACGTACATCACCCAAACATACAGGTTGCGAGAAGCTATTGTGTTTTCGAGGGTACGTTGGCACAAACTATTTTCACGATACACAATCATCTCTAGCAGTTCCTGTATGTGTATTGAGAAATGAGGTTATGGTTGGCCAAACGACAGCCGCGTTATATGCGTTGCTATTGTAACGAACAACATATGTCAAGTACCAATATGGTGTACAGGCTCTTTCCCCTTCCGTCTCAAGGCCTCATATCCCTCGTTCACGGCCGTAGAGGAACAGGTCTGAACACTCGCCTGGAAACTTGACCCCCTTGTTGTTTGGCTGCAGTTCACCAAGTTACCGAGAGTGTTGTGCGTCTTGGCGTTGCAATCAGGGCGGTCGGGCTCTAACTCCGTCCACTTCCCTCCCACATTTTCCCAATAAAAATAAACAATCGAAACGTATTTTTTAATTAATTTATGACATACTTCCTTCGCTCACAATCCTAAAGCATGGCTACAGCACTCTTTATTTACTTTAAAATGTAAACACTGGAAAAAAGTGGGCGGAGTTTGAGCCCGACCGCCCTGATTGCAGCGCTAAAGTAGCACAACATTCTCGGTAACTTGGTGAACTGTAGCCAAACAACAAGGGGGTCAAGCTAAATACATTGGTAGATAGGCGAGTGTCCAGACCTGTACTTCTACGACCGTACCCTCGTTCTAAGACGTGCGTTATACTTCATTCTATATGTTTCTATAATCTCTGATGCTAATTCGTCTACCCAGTCCAGCCAACACGCACATACCATACTGTGACTAAAACATCGCGCAGATCATTATTTACAAACAAAGATATTCATATAAACAGCATAACAGATCCAGCTTATATTTCACACATAACCCTAAAATACTGAACTTTATATCATAGAAAATATATACAAAAAATTTGTGGAATTGGAAAATAAATAGGAAAACAATAGTTTGGCTACTAAGAAAATCTATGCACTAAATTTGCAGAAGTAGAAAATCAATATTAAAACAATAGCTTTGCAATTTACAGCCACAGCGTTCCAGTTCAGCCATTTAGGTACAGTTAAGTCGAGAAAATTCAATACGGATTACTTTATGAATATTTGGCGCTCAATTTAAAAACAAACCTCTTAGGCAAAAATCGTTTCAACAACCTCTCCTTCCTCAAAAATATGGTGGCTGCGGTTGACGGCGTAGTGGATGGAGTACTCGCCTCCCACCTAGGGAATCCTGGTACGATCCCCGGTGGTGTCGTTCGCCGGATCCTCGGATGTGGGAATCCCGCCGAACGATGCCGCTGGTCGGCGGATTTTCTCAGGGATCTCCCTTTTCTTCCTCCCCTTCATTTCATCGTACTGAATTCATGTCAGTCCTTACCGGCGCCAAATACCTAGGTGTTCAGTGCTGACCAAAATCTCTTCACTTCATTTAAAAGATTTTAAAATTTACAGAAATTTAAAACCACTTTATCTAAGACTCACAGACGCTTGATCACTTATCAGGTACACAATTATTCAAATCCTAGGTACTATATTAGCAAGTAGACACAATATTCTCTAGTAAAATATGCACCACACACAATACTGTTGATAAATTACAATTTTAATACAAGGTAGTTGTTCTTAACATATGTTTAAAATGTCGTACGTGCACCTTCTTTGTAAAAAATATGATATTCGCATCGCACAGTAGCACATAAATAGGTCCCAAAAAGTTTACAATTTGAAATGATCCACCACAGACTGTCACCAAATTGGAAGGTATAAATTCAGGCATATTTCCAGACGAAACTTGCCGGTAAATATTAAGATATTATGATGTACCGGCCAAATTATTGATTTTAGACGTATAATTTATTTATGAAAAATGTTCCTATAGACGTTGGAAGTAGTCCTACGTGAAAAAATCAATTTGGTTAGATAATTTTTGGTAAGGTTAGGTTGGATAGGATAGGTAACCTAACCTGACCTAATGTTACGTTACGCTAAGTAAGGCTAGGTTACCTAACCTAAACTAACCAAATCGAACGTAACTTAAACGAACTTGATCGAACCTAAATGAACCTAAAATTACCGAACCTAACCAAACTTCATTTACATAGGACTGCTTCTAACGTCTATAAAACATTTTAAATAAATAAACTATACCTCTAAAATCAATAGTTTGGCCGGTACACGATGAGTAGCTATTCTTAATATTTACCAATCTGCCTATTGAGTATTTACGTTTCAGATTTATATTAAGCCAAATTTTTAGTATCATTAACGCACTGTTGATATAATAAATATGTTAAGAAATCTGTCCGAAATTCGTACAATTAATTAAAAAATAATATGACAGCTGAAATTACGGCTGACAAAAAATTATTTTGGTTGTTGAGTAGAATACGCTTCCACTACTTCACTAAAACTGGCACAAATACGTTTTTTTTTTTTATAAAGTTTTTGACGTTGAGCTGCAGCTCTTTTCTTGTATGCTTGATGGTGTAAGAGATTAGGAAAACATACCGATAGAGCACGACGTAGGTCAACGTCACATGAATAGCGGTGTGAAGCATTTAAACAAAAAGGGGAGAGGGAGACACTCCGCCGTATAGACGCGGGAGAAAAATTGTTTCTTACAATTGCAACGTGTATAATGCGGTTGTGGGTTGTCCGATCATAACCTAATTTCAATGTATGTGGTACTTGCATAAACAGCTGACTGCACTTCCGAGCACCACTATTGTATTGTTACGTGAATAAACAAAACGCCGTGTCCGAAACCACCATTTAGGTAGTACCTAAATCGGTCACGTGATCAGTATTAATTACCTAAATATTTGCATATTTAGGGATGAAATTTACTAATTTGAAGCAGCACACAAAATCTCCAAATAGTTCCGTAAATTTATCTGCTGTTGTATACATTTTATTCCCCGCGTTTCGGCTGAAATACGAATACACGTGATTAGCCATTGATAAAAAGTAATAATGGAAATTGAGGTCCAAGCTATTTTTTTTATTCATGAGAAGTCCATAGAGTTTTCAAAATACATTTAGCATTTTGTGAATAAATAACATTAAAATAAAATAATAGTTTTAAAGTATATTTCGTATTGTAGAAAAAAATTACACATATAAGTGACTCATCTAAACCAAAAGAATATCCAAATACCAACAAATCTCTAGTTTCCAACTTTGCCGAGCTCATCAACGGTTTGTAACTTTCGAATAAAGCCACCTTAAATTCCCAAAACCTAAAACAGACAAAAGTTGTTTCGGACACAGCTTAAGTCAACTGTTGCTCCATTTATATTTTTCTCTCACTTCTGGTTGGTGCAGACGTGAAACATTCTTTGTTTTGCAGACAGTGGAAGGCAGACTGGAGAGTTAGACGACGTGGTCAGACGACCTCAGCCCCAGAGATTCACCAGACATCCGGGTCCCACCTCGCGGAAACCTTCACGTCAGGTGAGAAGCGATAAGGAGATGACGTTTTTCAACTCATAGCGTGCTTCAAATTAAGGCTTTCATAAAAAATCACTCTTTTTATCTCGGGCAGAGAAAAATTTCAATTCGTGTACTGTAATTAGAGGAATACCGGAAGCAGGGGTGACCATTAGACACGTGAGGTGATTTTGGGATATTTGAAATATATGTTTCATCCCTACATATAGAACCCATGGCGGTTATTTTCCAATAATAAGTATCCACGTGAAATGACATTAATAGTAATTTACAGCTGACACAAGTAAAAAGTATAAATTGTGGAAATGTGTCCTACAGTCACTATTGCTTAAGATATTTGTGAAATTTTCTCGTGTCCAAAAGTGAAATGAGCTATCTCGATCAACAATTTTGGTATAACACTACTCAAAACCATGGAGAGTTGGCGTTTCTTGAGACTTACAGACTTTAACGATTCCAGACCAAGAGAGGATCATCAAGTAGTAGCAAATCAGACACTTTGGTTTGGAAGCTAATAAGCGACTATCATCAGTAGCCTCGATACACCATTTCGCTGCTGTATACGTACATATTCTGAGACAGCTCACCAATAAATATCACCCAGATAAGGATGCAGTGTGTTGTTATCAGTATTTAAGAGGGGATGTGCACTTTGCACATGAACGTTGTAGCACATTATATTTTTCATACCAAACAGGATGAAAGCTCTTAGATAAAATATTTTTGAGCTAAATAATGGTAAAATTTTAAACAATATCTTAATAACTATGAATATAACCATAAAATCCTTCAGAACCTGTGAAAGTGTATTGAGCTTTAGCAGATAAGAGAATTTAAGGCAACCGTGATTGGCCGATAATTCAAGGGGTGGGCGGGGTGTTGAGAAATGCACTAAGAGATGGCAGCACTGTGCTGAAGCTCTCCTGCCTGCCACTACAAGAAACGTAACAATTATTGGGAACAAGTGCAACTTAAATTAAAAAAAAAACACCCGATTGTAAATTTATGCGGAGTTGGGAATCCTGCAATTTCCACATTATGCTGCAGCATCAGGTCGTGACCATGTTACTGTAATATAATTGACGTCACAGGATACTGAATTTCGGATCGATCAGACAAGTTGAAGTTTTTCTCACATCCCTTCAACAACTAGAAAAGAGTTGATGATCATCAAACGCCTGAACACATCTTCATAAATTATAGCTAAGAACCATCTAACCACATCAACTTAAAAAAAAAAAAAAAAAAAACGCATTAAAATTGGTTATTCCTTTAGGAGCTATGATTCCACAGACAGACACACACTTCAAACTTATAACCCCCCCCCTTTTTTTTTGTGTCGGGGGTTAAAAAAAATATTTCAATAGGAAAAAAAATATCTGCTATATTACCTACTCGCGCGACCAGGACTCTTGATCACCAGACTGTAAAAGCCAGGATTTATTAAATGAATTCAAGGTATCGGTTTTTTTATGCATACGAACTCTATTCGGGTAACATTTTATACCGAAATTTATGATTATAGGCCGTATAAGAAACAACAAATTGGATTCAAAGTAAGTTTTCTTCACTCAAAATTTGAGTTAAACATATCACATAAACTGTTGCAAAGTGTTAGAGCTACCTTGCTGTCTTAATCTCAACTAAGCACCAGTAAAATCGTCGTTGTTAAATACTACCAAAAATATACCATCGTAACCATGTTCATTAAATTTAACCATTTTTAGTGACGTTTGTGTAAAACTCCAATACACGCAATAACGCCTGACGGGCGGCAGCTATCCAAAAAGGTCCAACTGCGTCTTACATGTGCTACCGTAAAACGGTGTGAATAGGATCAAAAGATTTAGAACGAAATTATCAGTGTAATATTTGCTCAACAAACTGTTTTTTTTTTTTTTTTTTAATTGATAGGCAAATTAATGCTGTTGACAGGTACTTTGATTGGAACGTAACCTTTAAAAAGAAAGGTTTGCGAGAAATTTGTTTCAAATTTTAATCCTATTCACCCCACGGTGATCCTATTCACCTCGTGTTACGGTACCCAATGGAATATGTTTCCAGTGTTTGGAAATATGTCAATTGTTTAAGTTGAACATTTTGAAAATTAAAATGTAGATGGATTATCACTTTGCATGGTTGCACTTTCTATTCATTTTTTTTAACTGGGCTCATGGTCAATTTTACCCATGATAACGGAAGTACCATTAAAACAACTAACACACACTTGTACGAGACGGTATCCCTGGACTCCTGTGCAATAAGAAACTAAACCCTGCTACTTCTGACATTACCTCTAAGTTCTATCATATCGATGGTTCGACATTGTCGATGATTTAGATGACGTAATTTTTTATACACACAAACTGCCAAGTTTGCATTTAAACTGATACTATACGATACGTTTTTTTAAATCTAAGGACTTGTGGTGCGGTGCTTGCAGTTGCAACAAGTTACTGAAGAGGACACGTTACTGTTTAAGGAAGATCACTACGGCGCGCCGCAGATACCAGGTAATTATCCACTAACTACTTCAGCACGCTCGATCTTCCTTGCTGAACTTGCTGAAATTCGGTTACGATTTGGCTTTTGATTCGTAAGTTATGATGTGATATATTTAGGGATGCATGAAAACAGTACCAAGTTCAAAATATTGGTACCTTAATTCTTTCAACCCATTAAAATCGTGTAAACGATAAACCAACTATATATCACCCGATGCGCGTTTCGATGCTGCACAATATGCAAAAATTTTAAGATCGCAGTTACAAAATAAAAATGTTAGGATTTTTGGCAACAAGGACAGTGCAATCGGCAGTTACCGTGTGTTGAAAATAGAGAGCGAATGTCCATATAACCCTGTACTGCAATCTAAGCGTGAGACGCTCTGTAGCAATGAAATCCTCGCTGTTGAACAATGACCAATTATTGCTCTTCATTCATTTCCAAGTTGAGTTTCCCATTACTATACACTTATCGGAAGCCTCCTGATGACCGAATATAGTACTCCTGTCATTGTTGTAAAGTCAAGGCACTACGAGTTCTGAAAAATTGTATGGATGAGCTTTCTATATTTTAGTACAGTTCCAAGAAGGCCTGGTATTCAGGAGACATTTTTAATGACTGGTTTCTTAAACATTTCATCTCGGAACCTCAAATAAAATCACACTTTACTGAAGTGTTGAAAATATAATTTAAAAAGTCCGGGTTCTCTTGAAAACATAAACTGCTGTTCCTTATTGTAGATCAGAAACCATTTTCTGTGCTGAAGAGGGTATATTTACGTTTATGTTTTTATTCAAGAATACCACTTCAATTGTTCAACATTAAGCGCGTGGTCTGCCGCAATTTTCATCTTCATTATTTAATTTTTATTTGCACCAGATATTTTTTTTTTCTTACTTTAAACACAAAATGTGACTAAATTTGGCTGTTATGAAATTTTTTTATGTCTCATAGTTTTCGTGTAATGGCTTGTTAAAGTCATATTTTGCATGTTTCCGTTTTAACTACACTAAAACCAACTGATATACCAAACTTAAAAAAATCACAGTAGATAAAGACATTGCAGGCTACAATGACATGCTCATAAAATTAAATAATAAAAATTATTTGTATTAAAAAAAATATTAAATTTTTTAAATTTTTATTTTCAGTTTCGGCATTTTTTAAAATTAAAATAATTTTTATTATTTAATTTTATGAGCATGTCATTGTAGCATGCAATGTCTTTATCTACTGTGATTTTTTGAGTTTTGTATATCAGTTGGTTTTAGTGTAGTTGTTAAAACGGAAACATGCAAAATATTACTTTAACAAGCCATTACGCGAACACTATGAGAGATACAAAAATTTCATAAGAGCCAAATTTAGTCACATTTTGTGTCTAAAGTAAGAAAAAAATTATCTGGTACAAATAAAATATAAAATAATGATGATGAAAATTGCGGTAGACCACGCCCTCAAAGTCCAAAGAAGTATTCTTGCTACCAAGAGGCTGCACAAAAAAAAAATTTTTTTTTTTTTAGACAAATTGTTGGTGGTATTAGAGGAGGAATGTATTGTAGTGAATGATAAGAGAGGCGAACACACACTGCAAAACCTACA
The DNA here is from genome assembly GCA_003012365.1 of Medauroidea extradentata. Lineage (NCBI taxonomy): Eukaryota > Metazoa > Arthropoda > Insecta > Phasmatodea > Phasmatidae > Medauroidea > Medauroidea extradentata. The sequence continues at coordinate 32,302 of PNEQ01110139.1, forward strand.
AGTACAATCTGAAATCTGCTATTTTCAACTTTGCTGCAGCTTGGAAGGTACCGAAATCCACAACCTTGAAAAAATGGGTGTAAGAAACCCATGTACGACATGAATGTTGACTTTGAATTTCAAGCATTTTGAAGTGACTGACTACCAGACTGCACTACTGGAGACGACGTTATGAAGGGGTTGCAAGAAGATGACGATGATGAGCAGCCGCTTCACAATAACGGTGAAAAGCGTCGGCAAGCGTACTAATGATACTGAGGTGGGATGCGAAAGACGATACTTCTACTGGATATATTTTACTTGCGTCACATATTTAGTAAATAAACAGAAAACAATACCTCGTGTCACATGCTGCCCTCTCTCCCCCTCCAGCGATGGCCGAAAGGCGATCCGGGTTCGATTCCCAGCGGGGTCCCCGGATTTTCGTTGCGGGAATCGTGCCGGACGATGCCGTTGGTCGGCCGGTTTTCTGGGAGATATCCCGTTTCTCCCGCACCTTCATTCCGGCGCTGCTCCATACTCACCTCCTGTTCCCCGCCAACCATCATTAACCTGTATTTTCCCTAGCCTATTTCCAGCGATTTGACGAATGTGCTACGCTGCTTCGTGTACCACACTGCCGTGTATCTACTGGTCAGTTCTTAATTGCCGCTCGATTAAAACGTACTGTACACTACTGGATTCAGTTTCTTGGACGTACTCCATTGCAAATTGAATGACTGTCAAAGAAAACTAAACAAATAAAAGTAAACCATAATATAAGCAGAGTATGCTTCAGTCAGCAAGATACATACACAACAAGAAATTCCAAAATGGAATCGGGTCAAATAGAAACAAGGAACAAACAGATAATAAATGAAAATAATAACAAATAAAATAAAAAAACCAAGTAACATGCGACGAAACGATGAGATGAAACAAAAAACACAGCAAATATCAGACACGAACAAAAAAATAACAAAAACACACAACAAATAGACGAGACAAAACGCAACAGATATCAGACATATACAGAAAAGACAAACGACACAACGAAGAGACGAAACAAGACACAGTAGTTTTCCAGACAGTCTCTGCTTATATTATGGTTTTCTTTTATTTGTTTAGTTTTCTTTGACAGTCATTCAATTTGCAATGGAGTACGTCCAAGAAACTGAATCAAGTCATGCACTCCCATTGCACAGTTCTTTCAAAGATCATATCGTACTGTACACTACAAAGCTAGTTGAGAACATTTTACTACTTCGCAATTTTCCAGACATTTCTATTTACCGGACCACACCTCCTCTGAATTAGTTCAGTAAAATATAAAACACGGGTTTACTGTGTGGATTTCTGCCATTTGTTAGTTCTAACGTCTGTGACTCTCTAAAGAGTGCGTGGTAGATAAATAAACGCTGACAACATCAATTGATTTCTACGCTTTTCTCGAAGCCAATATGGATAAAATACTCAATGACAATCCTAGATAATGGTATTTGCAAACTTTATGAGTAAATATTCATCCAGCATAGCTAATTCATTACGCGTGATCTCTTGCGCCGCAGTTAAATGCACGAGTTTCCGGCGTCAGAGATTGTGCCTCAGAAGTTCCTAACACTGGAAACAATTTTGTTTTAAAGGTTGGCTAAAACTATTGTTTAGGATTGCTATTGTTTAATTTTCGCAAATTGGCTTCAAGAAACCTACAATTATATAGATTAACGCTTTTAGAGTTGAATTATGTACCACGCCCTCTTGTCATGCTCTCTAGTTTCTACTTTTTTAACGATATTATTTTTCCCCGCATAAACGAGAGTATAGATCAGTAATATGTCTAGTAGTTTTGTTTAAAATCGTCTTCTCCGTGTTGGCTGATTTTTTTTTAAGGCAGTAAGTACTATGGTTTTACCTAATTATGTAATTAACGAAATTCTGATTGACTTTTTACAGTCGGAACCGTATAATTTATTGCTTCGAAAAAAAATTTTCTTTCACGGCAAAAACTATTTTAAACAAAACTGCCAGACATATTTATTTTATATATGCTGTCGTTTAAGCTTAAAAAAATTATTTTCGCAAAAACAGTAGAAACTAAATAGCTTCGTCTTAAGGGCACCGCCTACCAGCGCGTGAGAGGCTCAAAAGAGACGGAGCAGTAAGGTCGACCTTGAAGCGCGCAACAAATGCCGTGTCGCCTTAAGGGTGCGGTTCATCTCAGTTTTCAACGTATTTCTTTATTTTTATATTTGTACCGGATTTTTTTTCTTATTTTAGACATAAATTGTGATTAAATCTTACTCTTCGGAAAATTTTGTATCTCTTATAGTTTTTGTGTAATGAGTCATAAACGTCAAAATTTGCACTTTACTATTTTATGCACGCCACAAAAACCAACTGACATACCAAACCGAAAAAATTCACAATGTATAACAATGTTGTAGGCTATGATTTGACACACATAAAACAAAAAGTAAAATATAAAAAATGTCAACAATTTATTAAAAATACAAAACTACATTTTTTTTATGTGTGTGTCAAATCACAGCCTACAACATTGTTACACAATGTGAATTTTTTCGGTTTGGTATGTCCGTTTGTTTTAGTGGCGTGCATAAAACTGTAAAGTGCCAATTTTGACGTTTACGACTCTTTAAGCAAAAACCAAAAGATATACAAAAATTTCCTAAGAGGAAGATTTAGTCATAATTTATGTCTAAAATAAGAAAAAAATATCTGGCACAAAAATAAAAATAATAAAAGACGCTGAAAACTGAGATGAGCCGCCCTCTTAACGGGCCAAGCTCTGAACTAGCGTGCAAGGTGCCCGTCGAACTGTTTTTACTATGGCACATAAAACGGTGACCATGTAATTTTATTGGTGGAAGGTCTGCAGCTAAGGTCAGTGCAGGTGGCAATATGAGTTTCACATACATCCGGTTAGTACATTTTAAAGTACGGAAGTCTGAAAAGGCCGTTTTTAGCCGTGTTGGAGTGCTTAGAAACAGTGTTTTTAATGAGCGTGGCGTCTTAACAATGAGGTTCCGACCTTGCCTGAAGTTTGTTTTCTTTTCGTACGTTGGCACAATGGGCGCACGTGGAATATTTTCGTAGAATAAACCTATTAACGAACACACTGCAAAGCACTTGAAGCGTGTGGTAGGCGGCCGCCTTAAGGTTGTTCTTACGCCTGTGTTTTTCACAAAATACATTTCTGTCTTCTGTGTTTCTAACATATGTTTGTTATGTGTTTCTAGCGAGTGATTGCTCTAACATGCGACAGTATTAACTAATGTGGCTTTAGATGTATATTCATTTAAGAAGGCCATGCTCTCGTGTTTCTGATTTATTAGCTATATTAATTTGTTACGCCTAAACGAGAGCAGATATCAAAAATATGTTTGGCATTTTGGTTTAAAATCATCTTCTCCATGTTGGCCAATTTTTTTCCAGGCAGTAAACACAATGGTTTTATTTTAGATAATTACATAATTAATGAAATTCCGCTTAGTGACTTTTTAGTCGAAATCTTACAATTTCTTGTTTTGAAAAAAAAAAAATTAGCTATCGCTGCAAAATGCATTTTAAACAGAACTGCCACACAGATTTTTGATATCATGCTTTCGAATAAGCTTAAAAAACATAATTATCGCAAAACAGTAGAAACATATGACCACGGTCTTAAATGACAATTATGGTGTGTTTCTAACGTATGTGTGGTACCCAGGTGCCCATGAAGAAGCCAAAATTCGAATGGCGCGGAGAAGACGGAAATTCACCGAGGCTGAAGAAACAACATGTACAGGTAAACATAACCAAGTGTTTCATAATCAAATAATAATCAGAGATGATGGTTTATCGCAGGAAAACTTGACTGTCTGCTGGATTTCAACACACGTTCAGCTTATTAGAAGAATACTGGCTCTGTCCTGTACGTGGAGATGTTACCCAACTTGACTAAGCCAATAAGAATCCCACTATTGACTGGATTCAGTTTCTTGAACGTAATCCATTTCAAAATGAATGAATGTCAAAGAAAACTAAACAAATAATAGAAAATTGATTTTATTTGTTATTATTTTCATATATTATCTGTTTGTTCCTTGTTTTTATTTGACCCGATTCCATTTCGGAATTTCGTGTTGTGTATATATTTTGCTGACTAAAGCATATGGTTTTCTATTGTTTGTTTAGGTTTCTTTGACAGGCATTCAATTTGCAATGGAGTACGTCCAAGAAACTGAATCCAGCCATGCACTCCCATTGCACAGTTCTTTTAAAGATCAGTCCCGATATTGTAATATTTGATGCCTGTAGTTGGTCTGCAGACATCTACATTGTGTCAGACGTACATCATCCAATCATTAATGTTGCAAGAAATCACAGTATGTTCAAGGGTATGTTGACACAAAACATTTTCGCGATAAACCAACGTCTCTATCAATAATATGAAAAATCAGCAGACTAAGCTCTGCCTACAGAGCGTGCTTATTATTATTGTAACTGGTTGTACTTCTCGTCGAGTGCGAGGTCGTTGGAGACGGTTGAAGCCAACTTCGAACAAGGACAGGAATCGATAAAGGAAGCAGCCAGGGCCTGTGTTAAGGAACCTTCATAGCATTCGCCCCAAGCGATTTCTGGAAATCATGGAAAAACGAAACCAGCATGACTGGAGCCAGGATCCGAACCCGGATAGTCTAGAATGCGAATCCAACGTGTTACCGTTGAGCTATCTCTCTCCGTAACAAGCTGACTGCCCTGGAGTATAGCTCCTTTGAGAAAGTCTTCGATTGACGCTTTTTTAACCCCCGACGCAAAAAACAGGGGGTTATAAGTTTGGTCTGTGGCATCCTAGTTCCTAAATGAATGGACCGATTTTGATGCAGTTATTTTTTGTCTGAAAACTGACTTGATCTAGAGTGTTCTTAGCTCTATGATTCAAGGAAATATCTGTTCAGCCGTTTAAAGATCATCAACTTTTTTTTTGTGAACGTGAGCAATTCTACTGGTCTGATTGATTTGAAATTTAGTATCCTGTGAGTCAGGTTTTTTTTTTTTTTTAATTTAAGCCTTAACTTGTTGTCTGAGGCAATACGAAAGGTAAGCTGTACAAGCCAGACTAGTGTGCGAGTCACGAAAATTAAAGACCGAACCATTTCATGAGTTCAGTAACCTGCAGGCAAGTCACCATAATTTGTAACATTCTCGATCATCAACTTGACCATTAGCTGTTGCTTCATTAAAAGCCCTTCTTCGCCAGAAAACTGATGACGCAGGATTTGGCCCTTCAGTTTTTTTTTTTTCGGTTTCGCATTTGGTTTAGAGTTCTTCACGGCGTGGTAATTAACGGCCATCATCCAACTGTCAACGTTGTTCAAAAGTATGAGTGTTTGAAATATAGCATGAACGATAATTTATTCGCGAAGTACTCCGGTCCCTGATAATACAGCCTTCTCAGTTAGAGCGCTACAAAAGATCTCTAGTGATCTCGTTATAGTCTTATTTTTCTATGTGACTTATGAACGTGCAATTTTATTTTGTGAAACAAATAGTGTAAAGTCAAATGAATGATTCTCTATTTTGGTTCTACGAAACAGACTGGAATTTTTTCTGGATACAGCAATCTGAAAAAAGTTATAAACCACTTCGCAGGGCCACAATTTTTTTTTCTAATAAGTGGATTGTATACTTAAAAACTTAGTCTCATACCTTTAAATGTGCTTTATTTTATTAAGTTAATATATCGGAAGTCAGTTTAACATGTTCGCAATATTTCTGTACAGTATAACACACCCTTCAAACGATTTTAAACTCACGAAGTAAAAAGAGGGGTGTTAAAAGTTTGACGTGTCTGTCTGTGTATCTGTGTGTCTGTCTATCTGTGGCACCGTAGCTCCTAAACGAATGGACCAGGTTTGATGCGGTTTTTTTTTTGTTTGAAAGTTGGTGTGATCGAGATGGTTCTTAGCTGTAATTTATAAATATCTGATCAGACGTTAGATGATCATCAGCTCTTTTATAGTTGTTTAAGTTATATTTTTAAATACTGATCAACTACTAGAAACATGTTTTCGAGATCCTCAAAATGGCAGAAAACAGCATTTTCTACGGCTTTATCTGTAAACATATCATCTTGATTCGAAAATAAAAAACTTTATAAGATTTAATTCCAGTGAATACTGAACTTCAAAAAATAAAGTTATTGAAGTCCCACAGAGTAAAGATTACTAGTAGAACAATGCCAGCTAACACAGGAGTCCACGTGTAAAGGCAACAGTATTTTTAATGCGCGTTCCAGTGTCGCTCTAACTGCTTCATTTTTTAATTGTTTCAGCGAATAAAATAACGCTAAATTAGGATTTATCATGAATTTAAAAATTGTTCACTTCATTTTGAAAGGATTATACCATAGTCCTCTCTAGGAGGAACACATCAGCCTTCGATTTGTCAACCACTCAAAAAGGACAATGCTCGTAGTCTTTCGCAGTCTCCCTCGACAGTCGCTAGGTACAGACTCATAAATGTGGATTCACAATGTTCCGACGAGCCCGACGCAACAGCCGCGACACAACAAAATCTGAGCAACAACCAATAAAAAGCAAGCATCAGTTCGACAAAATTATTGCCCCGACTGTCCGACGAAAGTAGATTCTATTTCTAATTTTCGCCCTTGTCGGGCCTTGAAGGGAAAGGAAATGCAGCATTACAAAACGACATTTACTTGCAACTGAAAATACTAGGTACATTTCACTTATAAAATTGTTTTGTTTACAATAACTCTTCGAAAACTACTACTTCACCGAGTGTACCTTGACTTCAGTTAATTTTTACGCCAGATACTCATTGCTTGTTTATGAACAAAGCAACTAGGTTGTTTGCGAATAGATAATAAATTACCGCTATTTTTCTAAAAGTATTTTCATTTCAGCGAAGAATGTTATGCGTTATGTTTGTGCGCCTATTATTTCGCCACAATTTTTTTTTACAATCTCATTCGTGCTTTTATGAAACAGCTTGTTTATGTAATACTTTCAATAAAATACGGGGGCTTCTACTGTTTGGTACTGTCAACGACCATACCACGACGAGCCGCATGTCGGCATGTCGGAGCATTATGAACGCTGTCTAAATCGTCGTGGTTGTCTTCCTTAAAGAACTGTTGTGTCGGAGCTATTGTGTCGACCTCGTCGAGGCATTGTGAATCAACCTTAAGAGAATGCAGGTGGCGCGGTAACGCGCAAAGCTCTGGTCAGGTGAGTCAGGTGACAACCAGGGTTGCTCATAAAAGGATGGGATAGGGATGATTAAATGGAGCACTTTTCCCTAGGCCCCAGATTGCAATGGGGTCCCAAAATGCATATTTATTAAGCGTATTGCTGTTGTTAATTAAATGACAGCTTCATCATATAGCGTATTAAATGTAAGCTGTATGTATGTCAGTAAGTGCTACGATTCTTTATTATTGTCCATAAAACAAGAGTGTACAAATAAACAATTTCCTGGGGTCAAAATTATTTTCTGAGAGATCCTGGGGAGACAGCAAAGTTAAGATTAATTCTAAGTACAGGTTAGGAAGCTCAGTGTTATTAGTCTCAGTAAAGACAATTTCCACCACTTATCCCGCTGGTATCGGTATTGATGCAAAGTCAGATGTTGTTTTGTTTACTGTTATCACACATACTGTACTAAAATATGTACTGAAATGACTTTGTTTTGCAGCTTAATATAAATCAAGTGTTTTTTTCCTCATTTTCTAGAGCCACGATTTTATAGCGAAAAGATTTTTGCAACATTTGGCTTCAATGCTTCATGTGCACATATGCAGCTCCGCTACATCGTCTGTGATAGGATGATTTTACTCTCACTCGCCTTGGCAAATTACAGACGTACGGAGTCACAATAATCTTATTCTGATTGGCACAGTCAAATGCGCAACGTGTATGAATAAAGACACGCTGCCAGTAATCATGAAGTGGGGCAAAAATCTTTTCGCGACAAAATCGTGGCCCTAAGGATAGCAAACATTATATTTGCTATCTTTCGGTTTATTAAACTTCTTACCGACACCAACACAGCTAGCCGCGTGTATTATCCAAATGGGTGCGCAAAACCAATTCCTGACGGTCTGTTTCCATGTGTTATCAAATCGAACGGCGCCATATTGCAGCCCATAACATGCGATGTCCTATACCACAGTATTTTGTTGATAAAAATCCGTTACCCACACCCCTACTAAAGTACACAATTCCCTATCTTCGGCTGCAATATGTCAGCGTTCAATTTGGTCATGTAACAAAAGAGCAGAGTAACAGTCTAAGCCTTTTACAGGTTGTAACAAAAAGGTACGGCCAAACTTTTTGTAACATCCTGTAAAATGTCTTTAATATTATCCGTTGCCAATCTTGTTCATAAGAAATATGGTTATCTTAACAGCAAAATGTAGTTATAAGTGACTTATTTCACCTTACCAAGTGTCACGAAACCATGGAGTGGTAGATTTCCAGAAACATGGATAGCTAATAACACTAACTTGTAGTTGATTAAAACTTAGCTAGGGCAATACCAATGTTTTTTTTTCTCTTCCCCACGTGTTGGCATTTTGCCGGAACTGTGCACCTGGTGCCGGAGCTTCACGCCGGAGCACACACTAAGGCGTAGGTGCATGTGCGCGATGTCCTTGATACACAAGGAGTGCCTGGAGGCGTACCTGCAGCGCGCAGGGATCAGTCACTGCGAGTCTTGCCAGACACCATACAGATTGGAGCGGGAGCCACAGTACAGCTTGCCCACAGCACTCTGGTTGTGGGTGACTGAGGAGGCTAGCGGCTACCAGGTAAGTTACCCCAGTTGCTTTATCTTAGCTATCTAGAGCAATACTAGGACTGATGGTCCAAGATGCTCTTGTGTCATGGTCCTGGTGGTTGAACTGGTGCGGTCATCCTTAGGAGTGTTGAATGATCTAAGGCAGATGGTGCGTCAAAGCAGTGAATTTTTACTATTTTCTACATAACTTTTTCTCTTCGCTTATTAATGAAAGTCAAGGAGGTTCGACAGTCCGGAAGTGATACATTTGTACAACTTATTATATTACTACACTACATAGTCACAGACTTGTCTTATTTTTGGAGCAGTGATGGCAGATAGGAAAAAACGACATTTTTCCTATCGGCCATCAGTACTCCAAAAATAAGAAAGTTTTTAACTATGTAATAAAGTAAGAAAGTGTATAAAAGTGTAATCTACGGATTGTCGAGCCTTGATTTCATATAATAAGCGAAGGGAAAAAGTTGTGCAGAAAATTGTGAAAATGCACTGCTTTGCACGCTCCAGCACCTTAAATATGTCTTGTTGATGTTTTTGCCTTTCAAGCCACTTTTATGGTGGTCTGTGTTTTATGACTGTATTGTCTGGATGCCTCTGGGTTTATTGACAGGATTTTCATTTGAAATTTATTCTGCTTGGTTTAGAAGAAAATGTGTAACTGTACTTGACTTTGTCTATGGCATGTATTTGGTCAATGACCAAATAGATTGACTGATTTTTTTGGTTCTATTACAAGGAAGTTTTCTCTGGTCAGCCTAGTGATAGCTAGGGCTGGAGTCTGTCGAGAAATGTTTTTTTGCACCATTTCATTTTAATGCATTACGTGCACATCGGCAATTCTGTTTCATTGTTACTGGCAGCGTGTACTTGTTCAAGCACGTCTCTCATTTGACAGCACCAATCAGAATAATATTATTGTGACACCGTACGTCTGAAATTTGCCTGAAGAACCACAAGACAAGTGAGAGTTTAAACTTCTTATCGCTGAATGTGGAAGCAGAGCTGCAAATGTACACATAAGGTGTTTAAAACCAAATGGCGACAAAATATATTCGCTTCGAACCCGTGGCTCTAATGATAAGACTTGCCACGATACGGTTCCGTATATCGGTCTCGGCCTAACCAAAGTGATCTCTGGTGGCCTACCTACTTTGGACTGTTGACATGTGAGGTGGTAACCACTTACACCCACTGCTATCAGAGAGTGTGTATCTCTTTCTATCGGCCCATTCAACGTTTGATATTAAATAATGAACTGCCTGCAGCATGGCTGGTTGACGGATTGAACTAGTGACAGCTGGCACATCTCACATAATATCTGTAATGGTTTCTCTTGCATAGCCTTCGGGAACAGGTACAGGAGACCTGTCACACTAACAGAAAGCAATTCCGGAAACATGTTCTGCTCACGTGCTTCGGAGGCAGTCTCATACAGGTCGAGTCAGGACTGTGTTAATTGTACATGATGATAGGTTATGAAAAGTAATCTGAAGTCCTTAAACTAAATTACTAGGGGTAATGATACCCTGAACATTGGATATCGTCGGTCTAATTAATAAACCACGTTCCGTCAATCGGGTGTACATTGTCTGCAAGTTTAACTATGACCGACTCAAAATATTTCTTGTGTGACCATTTAGCGAAGAAATAAACAATTTTAATTATATACTCAAACATTTAACTTTGATACAGCCAGATAAAGAATGTCATTTCTTCACCAAGTGGCACAAAATAAATATTTTGAGTCGGTGAAAGTTACCACTGCAGTTAAAGTATACCCTTTTGGTTGGAACTCCCCTTTCCGCTTTTTAAATGACAAACAAAACACAGATTTATTGTGAAATAAAAGTATATATTATAATTTATGAAGTAGCGATATATTTATTGTAAGGCCACATTACCACACGCATAAATATTCGCGCAAACATTTTCTTAGTTGAAGTGGATTTACGAAGTTTGAAACGAGTAGTTTAGTAGTTACCGTGTTATGTGTATAAGAGATATGTGGTTTGCCGAATACTCAGATGGAGTTATGTGGTCTCTTGTTCTTGTCAATAGTTATGTAAGTACAAGGTTTAAGATAACAGCTTCCCATATAATGTAAGTGGACTGACATTTTATATTTGGAAAAACATAACAACATGAAACATAAAATGTAAGTTACTATACATCATTAAATAGTAGTGTGAAAACTATGGAAATTATATCAATAGAGTCAGTTTGTTACAGTTTGTCACTTAGGGGATATTAGTTCTCAGATCTTGTGAGTCCGACTGCTTGGCTCAGTGGTTAAAACTCCTGACTCCTAGGCCTAGGGTCCCGGGTTCGATTCCCGAGTCGGGAATATTCACATTTGCCTCTCCGGGTTCGGGACTGTGTGTAGTGTTGTCCTCTCATCACCAATCATCTTGCCTAGTTGACCTCGCAGGACGTCGTGGTTTACATAACCTGGCGCGCCCCGTGGTTCCGAACATGTCTTCAGGCAGAACACCAATCATATATTGTGATTTTCAATTCTTGGAGATGTGTGTATTTAACTTCAGTGATCTTCTGCACACTACTGTACAAATTTGAAGAAGCCACTTCAAGAAATGCGTTGATTGTGTTGGTTCTAATTCATGTATTTTCCTTCTCACGTTCCTTGAGGGTTCATCAGTTTGGGGTTTTCTTCGCAAACAGGTAAATGTTTGCACTGATAGTTAAAATTTAACTTGTAGTGAATTTTCCCATCAACAGAACATTTTACACAGAGGATACTAATCACTTTGGCATCGCCTTTCTTCAGTCCAGGATGAATATACTTGTACATCAATGGTTTAGATTAGCTTCTGAAGAATGAGTGCTTTAAATGAAAAACTTTATAATGTATAGAATGTTTTCTTGCATTTTGTTGTGAAGGGTTAACCAAGATTCAGCGACATTGCTTAAAATATTTGCAAATTCATTTGCAGTAGTTTCTCCTTCAGATTCATTCCATAGATAGCAGAATATTTTGTCTCTTAAGATCGTTCACATATAAGTTTGTAGGGAGAATTGATTAACTATCACAGTAAGTACTGGTGTAGCTCATTTTTTCCAGTTTCAGAAAATATCACAACTGCAATTTTTGTCTGTATGAATATCTATGATTATAAAATTCTATCAGTATCAATACAATCTCCATTTTCAATCAATAAAGTAAAACTTGTAGCACCTTTACTGCCGATGAGTAAAGGCAAACTTGATACGTCTCCATCGTCACTTTGTGAATAGATAGTCGACTCATTATTACTTTGCTCATTATTTACCTGTCAGTGTTTGTTTGCTAGTTGTATTTTTTTTTTTATTTTGGTCTTGAAAAAATTTTGTAAATGAAATTTAACCAGAATTAGAAATTAGTGGTCTGCAAAGTTAAGCAGCAGTGGCCACTTAACTCCTAGAACATATTTCATGCCAGATAATTATTTTACGTAAACCTTATAATTAGCATTATCAGAATTATTTTTACAACCCTAGTAACTACACAGTGAACAAATTAACAAACACCGTAACTCCAGCAGAGTAATATATAAGTATTGAAATCATGTTCTTTTCTCAATAACATTTTACATATACAAAATTTTAATTACCTGCATAATTAATACGCTTAGTTGAAACCTAGATTTTAAATGAATAACAGGAAAAAAAAACTTTGACCAAAACATGTAATCCTTTTTACTCTAACCTTACCTTTAATATTGTTGATCAGCAAAACACATAACTTCCACAGTGTTTTAAAACAAGTATTTTTGACCTTAAATGTGACATAAATTGTAGTTTTTATGCTAAATTGCTAATAACTTCACTATATAAGTTTATAAATGTATGTCATAAGGTCTACAAACTGCAAATATGTCATAAAGTCGAATAAATAAATATGCTTAGCACACTGTCACGTAAACGCACTACTTCTACTGGGAGTTACGATGTTTGAAATAACTAATTTTTCTTTAATTATATGCATGGTTTGTTTTATCTCGTTTGAAAACCTTTTAAATTTCTTTGAAGTTACAAGGTTTGACAGAGTTGGGCAGCGACCACACACCAACACAATGCACACACAAAATTCCAAAATATTATTTTTCGATGTTATGTGTATGTTAATTAGGCCGACGATACATGCTTTGATATCTTTAAAAGGAAACAAAACACCCCTTGGTATTAATGTATTGTCAAAACAGTGAATTACAAAGTAGCTTTAGGTTTTATTTCAAGAAATTATATTTCCAAGTCGAATGTATGGGTAGCGTTACTCTAATTAATTCACTTTACCGATAAACTGAAAACATATTTTCAGCTTTGTTTTTCATAGACTATCACTACCCAAAATAAACATAATATGGCTCATCCTCTAAAGTATTTAGAAAATAATAATTGACTCAAACTCGTGCATTAGAAAAAAAAGGACAAAAATTCGAAGATGTATTGAATTACATCTACTGAAGGTGTATAAAAATTTGCTAAACGTAGCAAAAAAAATTCCACATTTCAGAAATGTTTTAAAATATGAAAATTGTTTGTAGCTACTGGGTTTTTTATACAGGATGAGTCGGGAGGAAAGGTACATGCTTTGAGGGGTGATAGTACTGGTGATTCTGAACAAAATGTTTCTAATAAACATATGCACTTTTCTTAACCGTTTCAGAGAAACCTAATGGAGACAACAAGGATCGGGATAAGTGCAGGTGACGGTAAATCACGCTACTGTTATCTAATGTTATGTGTAATTTTGTACATTTCCACACGGTGGTGCTCTAAGCATGGTGCAGTTGTTATCATCGGCAGAGTGTACAAAATCTGCATGAAGGAGATTATGTCCACTAGCAAGAATTCTGTCAGTGGATCATCACCAATGATCGATTAATTCCACGTATTCTGTTCACTGATGAGTCAACATTTACCCGCAACGGAATCAACAACACACGAAACTCTCACATATGGGCAGACGAAAATCGACACCCTACTGAAGAAAGGAATTTTCAACGACGTTTCTCCGTTAACGTGTGGTGCGGTATTATTGATAACCAACTCATTGGTCCAGTAGTTTTAGATAATCGTCTTAATGGAGTACGATATCTTGATTTTCTTCAAAACGTGTTACCAGAATACTTGGAGGATATCCTTTTGGCAACAAGAGCTCGTATGTACTTTCAGCAAGACGGAGCTCCTGCACATTCTGTACGGCCAGTAACACAGTACCTCAACGAAACGTATCCTGGGCGTTGGATCAGTCGCCATGGAGTCATTTCTTGGCCACCTAGATCACCTGATCTTACCCCATTGGATTACTGTGTGTGGGGTTGGCTTAGAAGCGAAGTATACACACGCAGGGTGGACACAAGAGAGGAACTTCTCGCTCGTATTTACCATGCTTGTGCTCAAGTAAAGCAATGTACTAATGAGCTCAGATCAGCAACACAGCGGCTGTCTATCAGAGCAGCAAAATGTATTGAAGTTGGTGGTGGAACGTTTGAACATGTTTTGTGAGGAAATGTACACAATTAAATAAAACATACGATAACAGTATCGTGATTTACCGTCACCTGCACATTTCCCGTTCCTTGTTGTTTTCATTAGGTTTCTCTGAAACTGTTAAGAAGTATGTTTATTAGAAACATTTTGTTCAGAATCACCAGTACCATCACCCCTCAAAGCATGTACCTTTCCTCCCGACTCACTCTGTATACATCAAGTGACATGCAGTTTTACTGTAAATTATTTCGTTTCAATATTTGTATTGGTATTCTTGGGTGTATGAAGAAAAACATGCAAAATTTTACTTTGAAATGGCATTGCGGGAAAATTGGCTGAGATATTTTTTTTTTCGTGAGAGGAAAATGTACTTCCAAATAACATTCACAAAACCAAGACGTCTCCATACAAATATAAAATGATTTTGCCCTTTGAACGCCCTTAACCCTGATGCGACATGTTTCTCGTAACTCCGAGACAGAGAGTCGCCACGAAATGTATGTACTCTTGGTTAAGAGTATGTAAGAGAGCTGCAACACAGGTTGGAACAGTTTTAATGAGTGAATCTAAGTGACTGTGTGTGGTTATGATCGGGACTCAAGAGTATTCGGCGTTATTGTGTGCTATGTGCAGTAGGGTCGACGAGGGCATTCTGCGGCTTCAAATGGACCATCGGGGTGCTCCGAGTTAGTTCACTATTCCCACCATTTGGGAGTGTTAGGAGAGACACTTTATTAACAGAGAGCTTGTATGGAAGACTAAGATTTTATTATTTTGGATTCGTAACCGATATATGTAGTAATTATATGTTTTGTTTGCCATTAACTTGTGACATACTCGTGACTTACATTTACTTAGTATCGATTGATCGATAGTGGCACTCAGGCATTTTGGTGTAGATAGCTGTAAATAAACTAAGCTTTGATTCATTTTATTTAGCCAAAGACCTTATGCCCTCAGCCTTAGCTGGTAACAGTATGTTTAGGGGGATTAACTGATTGTTTAAAACAAAGTTAATGTATACAAAAACCTTCACCA
Source organism: Medauroidea extradentata (assembly GCA_003012365.1). Classification (NCBI taxonomy): domain Eukaryota; kingdom Metazoa; phylum Arthropoda; class Insecta; order Phasmatodea; family Phasmatidae; genus Medauroidea; species Medauroidea extradentata. Next base: position 47,632 of record PNEQ01110139.1, read on the forward strand.
AAAGTACATTGATAACATTTTTATTGGTTTTAACCTCTGCCTTACTGTAAACCATCCAATGGACATCACACACAACCAATTACTTAACCCTCCACGAAATCGGTCATCACTCCGCTAAAAGTTTCACGCCTGTTGCCATGCTGAGTTCCATGTAACCTTTTCAGACTGCTGTATCTGTATAAACACCAACCTGAAGCGTGAAGCATAAAAACAAAATATTTCGTAAAACTTTTAAGGCGTAGCCTACTTTCTAAAGATTTAATTATAATCGCTTAAATTTTCCGCAAGGAAAAATAATACAGTGAAAACAATGTGAACCTTTTTAGTGCTCCACACATTAAGGCGGTACTAAAACTGACATTGACGTCCGTACTAGTGTCACACAAACCGTTTCTTGATTGTCTGCTATTGCTACAACAATAATATTGATTTAATATTACGAGGTGTTACATGACTAACAAAAATTATGCTAAAGTGTTAAAAATTAATAATTCGCCCGTAAAATATTATTTTTAGTCAAAATTAGATGGAAATGCTGGAAAGTTATTTACATTACTGTAAACGGTGTGTTACTTGTGACACATAGGGGCGACTTTGTGCCGCTTAAAATGTTTATTTCGTGATTGTTTAGAGAATACCTTAAAATTTATAATGGATAGTTTAAATAAATTGTTTATATTACTCCAATAGAATTACTTATTTTTTAACGGAACACTAACAGAGCAATTTGAGTGTTTTTAAAGGTCACCCTAGATGTCACACAGTACGGTACTTGATGTTATTTGAAAAAATCTTGCACTGAATTTATTGTACAGTAACAGAAACATTTGATACTGCTGGTCTACATATTATCAAAATGATACATTAATAACAGTACAGTGTAAAAATAATTTTTAAACTTACCATACCGATGTGTGTTAGTGTTAAGAAATTAGGTATGGTAAAATTATTTCCCATATATCGTTGGTAGTGTTCCTAATTTATTTTTGGAAAAAGTTGAATGTACGTTAAGGTAATCGGACTTGCATAGTAACAACGTACAATATTCGCTCATTTACAAGCTCAAGTATGGTACGATTTCCATACTACGTTTAGGCTAATTACTTCCACATTATTATTTATGAAGTTTTTTACGGTGTACCACATGCGTGACAGTATCAGTCTTTATTATTTAGTCAAGGATTCAAAGAGAAATGAATATGTCGTGTTCGGCCGTGTTCCATTACACACACAATGTATACTGACGCTTCCGTACGTTGGCCCATAAGCATATCACCGACGCAAGATTTGCACGTGACGATCTCATTACTTCCGTCTAACATAGCGCATTAACGCACGAAAATTTGGTCTCAAGCTTTGCGTTCGGTCCTGTGTGATGACGTCGCATAGCGCCAAAATTTTCTGGTACATATATTGTCATTGTTTGAGTTTAGTTTATGTTTTGTTGATCATTACAGTACAAATAACTGTTTCTGTACAGTTGTCCTCTGAATTCTGAACTGCTGACTGTCACTGGCGCTGCTGACATCGCCACTAGTATAGCGGCACTGTTTTAACATTGTTATATGCTATTTTACTACCTGCACTCGTAGTGGATGGGTCACGAACTTGCTACTCGTTCCATTTACTACAATGTTAAAGAACACCACTGTACCACTGGCGCCAACGATTATTTCAGGGTCTAGGTCAGTCAATACGAGGATGAGGACCTTACATCTCAACTCCAGGTTTCACATCTCTTCTTCTATTGGTAGTGTTTGGGAAACATATTTTTAAATTTTTTATCTGTATGTGCTTGTGGAAGTATCGGAACACATCCTCGGTTTATTATAAACACAGGTCTTGTCTCTGCCCGCAGCTTACACTCATCTGCTACCTGGTGGTGTTGTTGGTGCTAGAAGCAGTTGCGATAGGCAACTACTTGGGCCAAGTCAGAGTTGACATTCTCAACACTGGCAAGCCGACCATCGAAAAGTACTTACTACACCTCGTACATCAACACCAGGACCACTTGTGGCTCGTCTTACTTGTACTACTGCTGCTGTGTCTCCAAGTACTGATCCTGCGTAGACTCGTGGGAAGTAATGTGAACTTCTTCAAGAGATGGCACCTGTCTACCTTCTCCGTCAAATTACTTGAAACACCACCACCACCAGAGATAGACGACAACTGGGCCTACACTTCCAAAGCATATTCAAATTATTAACTGTCTTTACAGCCACTCACTGTTGGCAATGAAAGTAAACTGGGGTTTGTTTATATGCCGTTATTTTACTGTATACTTGGATGACTTTCGACATTGGTTGAAATGAAAGAGAGGCAAAACAACTCCTTCAGTAGGCTGGATATTACTTTCTGCTTTCATAAAGTGTTTATTTCACGGGTATAAACAGAAACCAATGAATGCATCTGAAACTACACTAGTAGGTAGTGTTTATCTGATCATCGTGTTTAATCGTGTATACTGAGCAGTTTTTTTTCGGAAGCACGGTGTTTCTATAGTACAGAGTTATTATCTTATGTTCCTCTGCTGACTTCACACATTAGTAAAACTGGATACACTGAAGAAGTTTGTAAGAAAAGTATTAAAAGAGTTTTTTTTTTTTTTAGGAAAATATATAAAACCTAACTTACCTAAACAAAATTTACACAAAAATATACATAAAGTACCCAATATTATCCCCTATAGAAACGGCTCAGCAGTTTTAAAGGACTGGTAAAAAAATGAAGTTTTGCATAGTTTCGTCAATTTTTTGTGCAACAATACTTTCACACAGAACATTATACGTTATATCAAGGGTCATGGGTCTGCCGTGAAGCATTATATTCCATCAATTTCCATCCATCATAAAAAAAAGTAAAATATGATGTTTTGCATTCAGAGACGAAATATGTATGATGTTTTACTGTAAGTCGTATTATATCACATGCTTTCAGTAAAGCATATATCACCTGTTTACCTATAGCAGAATAACTTAAGACAATAATTTTTTACTAACAATTTTCTTTTCTTTTGGAGTGAGCTAAGGCACCTGTTTCTGCACGGATGGGATTGGGATCAAGGAGTGTTAAAACGGGAGGGAGGCATACTGCCCCGGACGGCGGGTTAGAGGGGGCGCTGGTAGTGTCGGAAATCTTTACTTAGAAATGAAATGTAAATGAGTGTAAAAAGATACATTATCTACCAATCTTCTACTGGTTTTGTATTTTTGTATTTTCATTAATCCTGGACACCATACATTGTTATAAATACAGTATTTATGATTAGACTGCGCTCTTAAAACACAGCTAACGGTAGCTAGTAAGTACAGGTTTATGTATTTCTACTAAAATATTATACTGTTATTTACACGAGCGCAAAACAACGTAGGTAAGATACGTTTACTACTGTTGGGTTGATTGGACTAATGGGAAAAGAGGGGGGGGGAAGGAGGTGGGGAGACAAATCTTGCCCCGGATGAAGGAAAGCCGAGATCCATCCCTATTTCTACATGCTTTTGACCTAATGTCAAAATAATAATTTGTTCCCTTTCAGCAAGAATTGTAAACTGAGTTTATTTTAAGTCAATGAATTTTAAATGATAGCATGCTTTAAAAATCGTTGCCTACTCAGTTGTCGAATTATAGACCTTTCCAGTCACGGTTTCGGAGTAAACTGTAAGAAAGAGAGAGAAAGAAAGTGAGAGCAGGAGCGACAAAAACGACGGGCCAATGATCGCTCTCGTAGTTCGCCGTCGCCATTCAGCAGGCCTGACACCCTCAAGAGCTATTCTTCCTGTCCTCTCCTTGTGCTGTCTTTCTAAAGCATGGTAAACGGTGTCTAGCCTAGAATGGGACAGTAGGGTGAAGGCAGAGAGGGACTCCTTATTCTATGAAGCACTGAGAATAATAGGGCCATATTTCAAAAAAAATATATAGATGAATGTTGAACTTTTATCTGACATATATTGGGCTTGATGTATTCAATATAACATGACCATGTAGAACAGTAAAAACTCCACCTGAAAAATTATGCAATTGCTGATTTTACAGGCCAGGAATAGACTTTCAAACAGCTTTCCTGACATATATATAAATTTTTTTTTAGATACGTCCTTTTTATTCTTGATGTGCCTCTTGATAATCATGTCTGGCACAATCAAGATGTGCAAGACCAATGCTGAATGCCTATCTCTACGTGTTACCAAATTTAACGGCGCCATATTGTAGCCCGTACCATGGGATGTCCTATACCAATGCAATTTTTTGTTGAAAAAAGAATAGC
>PNEQ01110140.1:0-51684 GCA_003012365.1 Medauroidea extradentata
TTGGCAAAAAGTTATATCACAAAGATGATTTATGTAACTACTGCAAAAAGAAGGGACATTGGATAAGAGATTGCAAAAAGTGGATAGCTGATGGGCGTCCTCCTAAAAACAAGACAGATAGAAATGCTCAGACTAATGAAGTTGATGTAGCTCTTATCTCAGTTTGCAATGAAGCATGTGAACTTGAAGTAAATTCAACTGACTAGTGGATTGACAATGGAGCCACAAGACATGTCACAAACAGTTCAGATTTCTTTGTGACTTTTGAAGCATTTACGAACCCCTGCAGCGTAAAGACTACTGGACGAGAAGCACTGGAGGCACTAGGACAAGGAACAATCAAAGTATTGTCCACAGTTAATGGCAAAATACACAAATTAACATTTACAAATGTGTGGTACGTTCCACAAATTTCAAGAAATCTATTCTCTGTTTTAGCTGCTCAAGATAAGAAACCAAACAGCTAGTTTGAATCCACAAGAACAAAATGTCAGCTTAAGGTTGATGACAGTATAGTACTATGTGGAGTTCGTGAAACAAATGGAACATTGTATAAAGCACTTATGAATACAGTAATTTCAGAGGATCGAACAGAAATAAGTGTTGCTATTACAGATATCTCTATGTTGCAACTGTACCACGAGAGATGGGGACATCAAGATAAGCAACATATTATGAAAATGCTTAAAGAAGAAGGAATCAAAGTAAATTTTGATAGAAACGTCTGCGAACCAAGCATCTATGGAAAATCTCATCGACTACCATTTGGTACCAGGATAAAAGCAGAAAAGGCTGGAGATTTGATATCAGGTGATGTATGTGGATCATTTGATGAATCCTTTACTAAGAAGCGATACTTTGTCGTGTTTAAAGATAGTTACACCAAGTTTCGCTATTTGTATGTTATAAAAGAAAAATCAGAAGTCAAAAATGTATTAAAACACATGATTGAACACGCAAGAAACCAGGGACACATGATTAAGGATTTTTTGAGTGACAACGGTGGAGAATTCGACATTGAAGATATCAGAAGTACTCTTCAACAATACGGAATCACGCAAAGACTAACAGCCCCTTTCACACCAGAACAGAATGGCTGTGCTGAGCGTGAAAATCGAACTATAGTTGAGATGGCAAGGACCTTCAAGTACTCAAATCTTGATGTGAACTTTCCGAAGGCTATATGGGCTGAACTGGTCAGTTCTGCAGTCTATTTTTAAACAGAACAGGGAAATTATCTGAAGAAGGTGTCAGTCCTTTTGAGCTTTGGATTGGTAAGAAACCTAGAATCAAATATCTGCGAATAATTGGGTTTGCCTGCTACGTTCATATTCCAGCACAAAAGTGAAGAAAAATGGATGAGAAAGCTATTAAAGGATACCTTGTAGGATACGATGGTGACGAAAGATATAAAATATACCTACCTGAAAATAATAAAGTAATATTGTCACGAGATGTAATATTTCACGAAAAGCTCATGGAATGTGATGAAAAAGTGGGTTTATCACTTCGAAATTTTGAGTCGATAAAGGACGAAGAAGAATCTGAACTAGAGGTATCAGGTAAACAACACACAGAAGATAGCTATGAAGAGAGTGAGACACGAGTAGAGGCAGATAATGCATATTATCAAACACAAGAGGAAAGACAACTCAGAAAACGCTCAACATTAAGGAAACCTAAGCATTTAGAAGATATTGTCACGGCTACAGAAGAGTTTCTCAGTGATATTAAAGTTCCTGAAACATTTGAGGAAGCTTTCTACAGCAAACAGAGTGTGTAATGGAGAAGAGCTATGGACAAATAGATGGAATCTCTACAAGCAAATAACACGTGGAGAAAAGTGGCCTTACCAGAACGGGTTAAAGCAATTCCATGTAAGTGGGTGTTTCGGTTGAAGACAAATCCTGATGGCAGTGTTGACAAATACAAAGCAAGATTGGTTGTCAAGGCGTTTAGTCAACATCAGGGAATTGATTACACTCAGACATTCAGTCCAGTTGCGAGAATGGACAATTCGTTTAATGTTGAGTATTGCTGCAAACGAAAACATGTATCTCACTCAGTTTGATGTTTCAACAGCATTCTTATATGGTGAGCTTGAAGAAGCAATATTTATACAACAGCCACAAGGATATGATGATGTTACAGATGACGTCTGTAAACTGAAGAAAAGTTTATATGGACTAAAACAAGCTCCAAGATGTTCGCACAAACGATTTGGAGGTTTTCTAGTAAACCAAGTCTTCAAGGCAAGTGAAGCAGATCCATGCATGTACATTCGAGAAATAAATGGTAAAAAGATCATATTAGTGTTGTATGTTGACGATGGTTTGGTCGCAACAACTGATTCAGAAGACTATGATGAATTTATCAAGGAATTGAATTCTAAATTTAAAATCACTTCGAAGAAGGCAGACTATTTCTTGGGCATAGAAATAAAACAAGAAGAAGGCCGTATAAAGTTAAGCCAGAAAGCTTATGCAAAGAGGAATCTTGAACACTTTAATTTTTCTGACTGCAAGCCAATATCTAAACCAATGTTAAAACATTCGGAACCTTCAGAATTAAGGAAAGATTGCGTTAAAGAGAACAATTTTCCTTATCGGCAAGCAGTTGGTGCATTAATGTACTTAATGCTTTGTACAAGACCAGATCTGGCATACAGCGTGGGATTCTTATCAAGAACTCTTGAAAACCCATCTGCAGAGGACGTAACCAGAGTCAAAAGAGTTTTTCGTTACATTTCAGGATCTCTAGAACTTGGAATAATTTACAAGTGCGATGAAAGAAAAGGAACACTAGAATGTTTTAGTGATGCAGATTTTGGAGGCTGCACAAAAACTGGTCGATCAACTACAGGAGTAGTAATCTCTCATGCTGGTGGAGTGATTTCATGGTTAAGTCAGAGACAAGCAATGGTAACTACATCAACCACAGAAACAGAGATAGTTGCTGCAAATGAAGCAACTAAAGAAATAATATGGTTAACTAAATTATTTGAAGAAATTCTGAACATTAAAGACGTTCTTGTTCTTCAGGTGGACAATTCTGCTGCAGTAAGACTAGCCCATAATCCAGAATTTCATCGCAGGACAAAACACATTGCAACTAAATATTTTTTTCATCAGAGAAAAAGTGACAGAAGGAAAGCTTAGAATCCTACAAATTCCCACAGAACGTCAAGTTGCAGATATCATGACGAAACCATTACCCCGAACTCGGCTGAAGATGCTGTGTAATGAAATGGGACTTGAGTAAAACATTTCTAAAATGTTAACTTTAAGTTATCAAAGGAAAGTGTTGAAATCGATAGTCCAGAGAGAAATGATAATTTAAAGTTAATCAAATGAAGGCTCATATTTTTTGTTTGCTGCAGTGTAGTTCTCTATGAAGTAATGAATAAAAAATAAGTACAAGGCTTAAGATTTTTATTCAAGTTATTGTTAATCAAGTAAGTAGAAATTATTCAATATTTATGTATTTAGTTCAACAGAGCGCACCGCCACTTTACATTCAAGTCAAAGGAGCACTAGGAGCTCTCGGGCGTGCCAAAATACTGTCGTCACTTGATCTTCTTGCGGACACTGGCAGGTATCAGTCGCTCCATAAGACAGACCCAAAACTGCGTTCACTACATCAGACGGCAGGCGATTTCAATTCTGTGCTATGCCTTTTGGGTTAAAATGCGCACCCGCTACCTTTCAAGCATTCATGGTAAACGTCTTTGACGGCTACATCGGAGAGTTCGCGCTGGCCTACCTCGACGATGTTGTCGTCTGGTCAGAAACGTGGGAGGACCACATACGCCATCTTTCCCTCGTGCTTGAACGCTTAGCTACTAACGGACTGACCTGCGCAAATCAAAAGTGCCATATCGGCAAAGATTGCATCAAATTCTTAGGACATCTAGTGGACGAGGAAGGCAGCAGGCCGACACCGGAACAAATTGATTTGATCAATAGTCAAGCAGCTCCACGAACTCGCAAACAATTACGTAAATTTTTTGGACTTTTAAACTGGCTGCGAGATTTCATTCAGGACTTTGCTACTGTCACAGCACCTCACACGAGTTTATTGTCACCAGCGAAACCGTTCAAATGGGAGCTAGAGCACCAGTAGTGCTTCGAAAAAATCAAAGCCAGATTCTCCGAGTGCCCCAAACTGGCACGACATGATCCGAGCAGACACCTATATCTGCAAACCGACGCTTTTGAACAAGGCCTAGGAGCAGTATTGTACCAGTATGGCGACAACAATGAACGACGTATCATAGCCTTCAGCAGCGCGAATTTTGGCGCAATGGAACGTCGTTATGACGTGAACGAACGGGAGTGTCTTGCCCTCGTCTGGCCAGTAAAGCGGTACCGCCAATTCCTGGAGTACCAGAGATTTACACTACGGACAGACAACCATTGTTTGGTATGGCTCCACTCCATGCGCGAGGCACAGAGCAAGTTAACTCGCTGGGCACTGTTTCTCCAGTCATTCGATTTTGAAGTACGGCATGTACTTGGATTCGAAAATGAGTTAGCACACAGCCTATCACGATCTCCTCAGGATGTGTACGCCCATGACGAAGAGGAATGGGATGAGATCATGCCGCCAACAATGCATAACACTGAAACGGAAAATCCGGAGTATAGCCGAATTACTGTACAAGACAATCTCACCCTTGAAGCACTGAAGGACCGTATCGTAGCTGCACAGCAACAATGTCCTGTGTCACAGCAACACGTTGACAGATGTAGGTAAGGGCGAGGTTCCGCATTGGCGAGTCGTCGACGGTGTCCTACAGATAGAATGTCCGGCAGCCAACCCAACATGGAAGGTGTTTGTGCCAGAAGCATAGCGGACCACATTCCTGCGGTTCGCCCACGAGAGCCCTTGGGCGAGGCACCCAGGCAGAACACAAACGCTAACCAACATCAGACGTTACTTCCACTGGCCAGGAGCGGCACTACAGACTCGGGACTTCGTACGCGAGTGCCAGCCATGCAACCGCATTAAGATCCGATGTGCAGATGGCATACAACAACAGCAGTCAAAGACACCCAGTATCCCCATGGATACTGTTGCATTTGATCTGATGGGTCCATACCCACGTGCCAAGGGAGACAAATACTTCATACTCGTCATAACAGACCTGTACAGCAGGTGGGTCGAAGCCTTCGCCATTTCCAGTGGACAGTCACCCATCATCGCATGTGCTCTAGAAAATGAGTTTTTCACCAGATGGGGATATCCACGGGTCCTGCTGACCGATAACGGAACTCAGTTCACAGGCAAACAGTGGCGCGAGTGTTGCTCTAGGTGGAACATACAACACTACACTACAGCCGCATACCATCCACGAGCAAACCAGACAGAGTGTAGGAACCAGGAGATTAAGGTACAGCTTCGATTCCGGACACGTGGACACCATGCGAGTTGGGCAGAACACCTCCCCGCTATACTCTACACCCTACGCTCCCGAATTAATGCAGCCACCGGATACTCTCCTGCAGAACTGCTCCAAGGAAACAATTTATGGCTACCAGGTGAACTGGCATGTTTCTTGCGTGCTGACGCAACCGTGGGAGAGGGAAGTGGTGAGCGCCATTAAGGACAATGACAGCGTCGAGACCAAGTGCAACAACGGCAGTAGAGGTACGCAGCACAATGGTGCCCGAGAAAAAGAAAGACCGCCACCACCCCTTCAACCCGGCCAGCGGGTATACGTGCGTGCATACCCACAATCTACGAGCAAAAGAGCTTTCTGTGCAGGACTGGTGCAGAAGTGGACTGGACCTCACCTAGTACTGAGAACTGCTGGCAATACATGCTACTTCATTAGGGTGAGACGTTACACCCGTAAAGTTCATCGGGATGACCTATGCTTAGCGAGGGTGCGGCAAGCCGAACAACAGCAAGAAGACAACCCATGCGGGGAAACACCACCGAGTGACGCACCGGTGGGCAACCCCACTGACGTAAACACTGAACCTGAAACGGAAACACCACTTCCAGCAGAACCCGATTCGCCTTACATACAGGGTACTATAGAGGAACCAGCGGGGACACACTTCCCTCACTTGTCGACTTCCTTGCCCACAGAGTCACCCTCGTCGACCCCAGTGGAGCTACCGAGCGAGGCAAACGGACCAGTAGCGAGAGTTGGTGACAGGAGTCCAGTGATCGAGGTGGCCCCCATTCAGACAGCAACAAGGCAGTCGACCCGGAGGGCTCTTCAGCCCCCGAAGGGCTGACTACAGAGGAGACCAACCGGTCTTCTGACAGTGCGACAGAGGGGAAAGGGAGCAGAGCAGCGGGCGACACTCCCACCCTGCCTACTGACACCATGGACGATGAGGTTGATGCACACGTTGCAAAGCAGTGTACGTCCCGCAGCCCAGCTGACAGCGAGGCTGACGGAGAGTCCAGTGGCCCAGAGACCCCTGCAACGCCACCAGTTCGCAGTCAGCGACGACGCCGTCCTGTGCAGGCCCCCAGCACAGGATGTTCTGAGGTGAGATCTATATAACCTACCGTCCCTTCTCTGCCCAACAGGTGCAGGAAGCGGGCCCAACCACTCTACGGGGATGCTCAAGAGGAAGGAACATCCATTTCCCCTACTGTCTTAGGCGTTGAGGCGCCTGCCCGTCATTCAGTCCGCACGGGCCGTCTTTACACATACCGTCGGGCTGCAATAGGTGCTATTCCACCATGTGGCCTTAGTGGGTACTCCTCAAGCGACACCTACGGAGAATCTGAGAAGCAGACGGCAACGAGGCGACGATGCCGCCCCAGAGCAGCGGCATTCCTGGCAGCCACTACAGCAGGCCACTACCAGCTGCGAGCCCGCAACACCTTGCGTGCTCCGAGCAGCAGGTACCACTAGCAGCCGAACGGACGCTTGAGTGGGGGGCGAATGACGTGTGCCGTGGACGCCCATTCTGCTGCCGTCCTCTTTGGACTGCTGCTGCCGTGTTCCGGCCACGTGCTCCCTCCCCCCACTACATCAGGACGTAAGACACTGTGCTTCATGAGTTGAGACGTCAACACCAAGGCCCTCCCTAATGAAGGTACATTACGGTCTACAACTAGCAGTTTTGGGCTAGTCAAATTCGTTTGCAGGACCCACAGCATATTTGCTAGAATAATCAACAAAATCTAAAACTGTCCCAGACCATGTGAACATGTTTATGAAGTCGGGGCGCTACACGCCACGACGCACGTCAGGTGCCAAGCTGCAACAGGAATTGTGTAAATAGTGATGTTAGTTAATCAGGAAGCATACCAGAATACACTGCAGATTTGCGTGATTTCTTACAGTACTCTTTTTGAAAAACGCTTTAAACATTTTGCATTTTATTTCAGTTGCTAAATTCATCATGGCGGCAAAGACACTTAGGAAAGTCTGCCAAGAGTGTTTTAATTTACTTTTGTGTTCTTAACATTTATTTGCTCCTTAAGAGCAAGTATGATATGTGTCTCTTAGGTATATATTTCATTTTGAATTTAATACGTATTAGTAGCATGATTTGGTTCCTTCTGGTGCAGGATTCGGAGTGAGGCGCCCGCCCGAGTGAGGCGCGCCACCGCTATGTTGTGACGTCACGTCCCCGGCACCCATGTTAGATGACCTTGACCTATAACTGTGAACTTGACCTTGACCGTCATATTACTAAAATTTGCCAAAATTTCGAAAATTAAAAAAAAAATTTAAAAAATTTCAAAAATTTAAAAATTTCAAAAAATTCCTAAAAATTCAGAAAAAAACATTACCTACATCTTTTTTCCGGCTGCCATCTTGGTGTTTCTTCCAAAAAATTTTCGATTTAACATTCCATTCTAACTCTGCATGTATTTAATAAATAATATTTTAATAAAAAAACTTGTAAATAAAATTCTTTTTAATAAAAAACTTTTTAATAAAAAACTATTTAATAAAAAAACTTTTTATATAATAATTATTTAATTAAATCAACTACCAGCAGGTCTAACCTGGTCGAGCTCCATCTACACACTGACGCCCCCCACCACTTTTACATGTATATATTAACTTATCCCCCTCCCCTTCCTCTACCCATTCCTTTATTTTAATTGGCTGTTAGTCACGTGATGAATTTCCCCATGCCTACCCCTACTTACCCCTCTCACCTTCACTCGTGTTATAACCCGCTCAAACTACTACACCCCTTCCACCCTCCTCGACCATTTTTATCTCCACTTTCTTACCCATCGTCTAAACATTATTTCCTTTATAATTTGCACTACACAGCTTGTCACTAGTGTCTTCACATAGCAGCTAGATGACCGTAAGTAGTAATATCCATCGATTGAGACTACGATTAACTAAATTAACGTTTTTTTTTTTTTTAATAATTTCAAAACTTAGTTGAATACCATTAATGAATACTACATAAACATGACTTATTTCTTAGCTATATACGATCAATTCCCAATAAAATCAATCAATTATTAAAAAACTTTTTGATAAATATTTTTATTATACCTACAAGAACTTTATTTCCTACAGAACTTCGTCGTCTACACTCACACTCCTACCAAATTAGCTATATTTATTTAAATTTCCGATAAAATCAATCATTCGTTTTGGAAACATCATATTTTCCAGAACAGTTACATATGCAATACTCTTCGTCTACTTTCAAACATGACATACACCAACCCATCGAAGAAACTGATGTACAATTTCATATTCATACTACTTATGCTAAACACACCACCCCTACGCCCTCGCACCTACCATCGAATACCCCCTCACATCTCTACCTTCACTCTCCAACAGTCCCGTAAGAACCTGTCCGAACTGATCATTACACTTTTCTGCAGTACATATACGCGCGTATGACATTGTCTCTGCTTAGCGAGCAGTTTCATATACACGACATCTCGCAGCCATGCATATACCATCACCCAATCTCGTATTACTGGGACTTCTTCCATACCAGAACAGCTACATCAGTTTCATATATTACTATTTTTATTCTATCTTAACTTTTTACACGAAAAAAAGTATTCAAATCGTAATATTTATTCTCGTCAAGCGCCCACGTTAATTAAAAAACTCTTTTTCCCCCACTAATTTCATTTTATTTACATATAATATATAATCAACTACTTGTAAAACAAACACCGCATACCTTGAAAATATATTTAGACTTCACCTTAAAACATTCAAAGTTATGTCCATATATTACCCGGTAAGCAACAAAAAAACCTTAGTTTAGTGTTCTCATCAACTTCGTGTCGTCACAATGCAAAACTAAGGCCTCGTAATAGGAGCTTCCTCCATGCTTCGTTGACCCAGTCACATATATTACCAATTTTGACAAGGAAGTCCCATTCGCCATGATAGTAATTGTCATGTAGGTAGTTATCACCGGTGAAGATGTCACCAACTGAGGTAAAGCTACCGCAGTGCTAGTCGAAGTTGTTCAACACGAGCTCACATCACGACATAACTTATTCACTGATGTAGACAAAATTCTGCTTGACTGCTACAATTCCCACTAGTTACAGGAAATATCGAACACATAATGTTCTCTTATTTTTTTCCGAAGAGAGTTGTAGTCATAAGGAAGTTACAACGCATATAACCTGACACAAACATCTTTTATACATTCAATTTAAAAAATATCATACAGTGGTACGTGCTTCGTCCTGTTTGCTTTCCTACAATGTGTGTCTTAATACGGTACCGTTTTAGTGTAATAGCACTCCAACCATACATTTTATTTCTTAACTCAGTGATTTCCCAACTCTTCTCAAGGTTACCGAACCGAATTTTCTTTCATACTATGATGTAATGTACGCTAGTCCTTGCTGATTTCATTTCAATATATGTCTTTAGACTACATCAGAAAGCCAAACACATCAGTACAATTACTTTTTTATTATAAATATCTGTGCAACCGTAGATGCTTTAGCTTATCATCTTTCAATATGTTCGTCGTAATCATCTCGTCATATTCTTAATACACCTGAACTCGCGCCCGCACTTCTAACACCCATAGTATAATATACAACAAACTGTCCTTATTCATACATGTTTTCGTCTCATACCACCTACCCTACCATCTCAACATGTACTGTAAATCATGTCACAGAATGAACAAGGGTATCTTGAAATCATTGGCAAATATTCCGGGCTGTTCACATATGAAACTGAAGTTAATGATGGCTTCACCATTAACACATAATTCGTAGTAGTTTCAATTTTCTCCTAAGTTCATTCCATCGTCGAATCTTGTTGCTTTCCAGGGAGAATATCATGACATGTACTTATATGCTATACGTGCATACAGTCTTCAGCTCTAACATCAATATGCTGTACGACACTGGTTTGTATTACATTTATTTATTCCTAGTTTCCATACAGCGTAGCCACACGCAAATGTCTTGTAGCACTGGTGTCTAGAAGGTTTTGACGTCGATTCTCACAAAGTTAAACACGTAACGATTACAATGTCCTTAAATGACGACGTATAGCTACAGAGAAGAGACCTTATCAACTACTAACCCGTATACCGTTTCTAGTAGTTGTTTTGTCCAATCCAGATATCTTAGTTTTCTCACTGGTACATACTATGAATAATATACGTTAAAGTCATCCGAATTCAAGCACACATACTGATTATGTTTTCATAAATACATGCTTGCAGTAAGAACACACACGAATATTTTCCATCTCCTCACTGGAGGTGATGTCACCGCTTCACTATTTAAATATCTTCTCTCCTGACTAGTGCTATTCATATACTTACTTCAGTCATTAATATATGTTTTATCCTTTTATCTTATATCCAGTCCTGCATACATGTTTGTTTCCAAATTACATTATTTATTTTCAAATATATTCATATATACATTTCACATTTCTTTGCTAGCACAAACATAATATCATTTGATAGATGAAGGAAAGCATCCCTTTGAAGTTAGTGTCTTGACTCTGTATTTTGTCTTGTCATGCAAACCAAGATACCAAAATTTTTCTCACCTTAAATTACGTCTATGTTTTACTTTATGAAAATACAGCTCGTCACTTACCGAAGGACATATCTGTAGAAGGTTACGGTACAGCCAGTAGCTTGTAACATTCTTCGTAGGGTAAGGTTCCAGTAGTTAGAGTTATTATCGTTCAAGATGAAAGATCTCCTCCAGTATAGATGATCATTTTTCACCATCAACAGACATCATATACGATGCGCAACGTGTATGTAAAATACATTATACTATTAAGCGAGAGTAAAAATGGTCACATGTAAAGCTGCAGGTATTTTCTTCATTCACTTTCGTATATGGTATGTAAATTTTGGACCAAATACATTATTTCATATATTTAAGAATTTCTTCCATATGTATTTCAGTTCTAATACGCATTTATTTCCTTTCAAATTCCTATCTCACAGTCAGACTAAAACCCAATCGTTCTTCCAGCGCTAAAGACTTTGATGTTGGTCGCTAACTAAATTCTCTCTCTCACCCTGACCATTCTTAACGATTCCATACGTAAAAATTATATAAACCTACTTACATTAACCAACAATGTATTACTAATATACAGAACAGATATTTCTACTTTGCTCGTCTCAACTATACACGACCCCTCCTTTCTACCCTACATTTCGTAGTCAGACGAAAGCATAATTTTCATGAAACTAATTACAGTACAACAAAAAACTTTGGAAGAGTCTTCAGTATTTTGTCTATTTAAACATACCTATGATTAATTTTTACCTTGCACATTAATATCAGAGACCGTCATATTTATATCCACCATGAATTACAAAAGTGCTTCCAAAATACGATTTTTTAATGTAATTTAATTCGTCAAGGTTTACAATTGCGAAAAAAAAATTTTTTTTAAAAGATACTAACACATATATTTGATTATTTTCAATAACATCACATTTTTTTTTAAATTAAATCAGATCGAGCAAATTAAAATACATTTACTTTATTCGCGTGGAGACAGCTGGAAGCGTGTGTGCTAGAGAGACAGAGAGCGAGAGAGAGAGAGAGAGAGAGAGAGAGAGAGAAAGACAGAGGCAGAGACCGATCACACTACACCTATGGTCGGTAAGGTGTCAGGTAGGCTTAGGAAGGGAGGGAGGAGGTGCGGGCTGTGCGTGGTCGTGCCGAGACATCTAGCCAGAGCTCAGGCCAGCTACAGTATGGGCCGTATGCAGAGACGAATCTAGTGTCCACTAAAACTTGAAATCGGCACTAGATCCGAATTTTCGTATGCTGAGTCACATCTAGTGCCAGTGCCCACTCGTTTCGCACTAGTTTTCAAGTGCGAGAATCTAGTCGACGAGAGACCACCCTAAATTGGAATCTAGTGGAGCTTTCAGAAAAATGGCGGGTCAAGAATTGTGTTTGATAGGTTAGTTTGTGAAGTGCGCGGATGCAATTTCTTGATTTAGCTCAAAGAAGATTTGTGCATAACTTAAAAAAAAATCCACTGGAATTTTACAGCAACGAATGTTTTAGACGTTTTCGAAGCAGACAGTTACTGTGCATTCGTTGTGAATGTGATAATTGAGGACAATAATCGTAGCATAGCCTACCTGTGCAACAGTACTAATAATAATCCACTGTAAAAACTGCATGTCTGTTTTATAAACGGAGTCAATTTTGTGTGTACAACAAATTTTCTGCTAGCCTAATAGTGGGCATGCTATTTATTTAAGAACATAGTACGGCCAATTGGTGGAGGGTATTTAGATTAGGCGACGGAGTATTTACATCGTTTATAATTGTTTGAAAACCATGTACTGCCTCAGTAAATATTGTTCTGATGTTAATTAAACATCGTTGGTGTTGCAAAGTAACCCGTTGTCAAGTTCGAACGATAAAACGTGCAGAAAGTAAAACGTCAGCTGCAGGTGAAACTTCTATAAACGAAGTGATAATATGTCTTAAAATTACGGTGTTTACGTCTCATGGCTTAATAGGCCTCCTGGGGAAACTCGCCATGTAAAATAAAGAGTTAACGCATTGAGCACTGTACCTCTTGAACCTCCTCTCATAGGTGATGTGGAAACCAGTGCAACCCACCCAGTAATACAAGTTGCAGACAAGTAAGTAATTTTTAATTTTATTGCTTAGGCCTATGTAATGCTCTGTATGCATTCAATAGAACTTTCTGCTTATGTGATTAAATTCATACTAACATTTTACCACACAAAACCTGCTCAACATTCCCACCACTCTCCTACCCTGGTTGAACGTGTATTTTTTCAGAAATATATATAGGCCTACATCTAGTTTGTACAGTTAGTTCTATCCTCTAACTTACTATATTCTATTCATTCTGAGGTTGCAGCTAATTCATTAAAATGAATGACAGTAAAAATTTTTGCACTGCATAAATTTCATTTGAAATATTAAAAAATACAAGGTAACTGTGATACGGCACAGTCACAATGTGAGGAATCAAGATATAATTGAATTTCTTTGATTTATTTCGTTAGCAATTTTTACTTCTTCTGCAACCTTAGAGTGAACGGAGTATTGGATGCTGGTAAGATCCACACAAGAGGATTTGCAATAGCATACAAACATGCAGAAAATAAGTACAAATGCTCTTGCTAGAAATCCACATCAGAGCAAAAATTAATATTTAACCTTAAAAGCACAGCCTTGAAAGGATAGAAATAGTGAAATTAATTTTAGATGTAAATCACTGTAGTTCATACAAAAAATTAAGTTACATTTGTATTTACTCTGCACTACAAAATACTGATTTAAATAATTGGCTGTAAGTTGTAGGAGATTATTTTATTTGCTGTAATGGGAGTAAACAATAAGAATGTATTGGTTTGTGGATATATGTCATTGCTCATGTTTAGTTGACCAAACGGACAGAATTCCTCTGATATTGCTTTTTTTCTGTTTTGTGTACTTTGTCGTTTAACACAAGTTTGGTCAACAAAACACGCGCACTGGCATATGTCCACAAACAATACATTCTTATTGTAAGTTGTGTCTTGAAAATTAGTGTTTAGTTAACATAAAGTTAGGGCCTGCTTGTTCTCTTGACTGTTGCTGCATGGAGATGGTGGTGCAAGAACTGGTAAAGGTGCAGTGAAGCGCAGTGAGATGGAGGATGAATAAATGGAAAAGGCAAGGTCAGGCTGGTGTGGAGGAAAGGAACTTTAGGCCTTGCGATTGATACAGGTATTGGGATGGAAATTGTTGTGGGACAGGAGGAGAATGGAAAGTCTGGTCAGGGGAGGAAGGATGGGGCAGTTTGACCTGCACACTAACTTAGGGAAACATAAACAACAGTGAGAAAATTCAGTGTGTGTGGCGGAAAACGGAGAGGTGAGGACAGTGGGGGAATGGAATACACCGCGGGAGGAGATTGCGACTAGGGGGGAGGGGGGGTGGAAGGATTGGTGCTGTGAAAATGGGGAGGATTCTGCTCGCCACCAAGTGTTAGCCCAGTTGCGAGTGTAATAATCTTATTATTGTTATTACTCAATTTAACACAGTGTTTCAGCTTTGTCGCATTCACCATTTGTATTGCACTGAAGTCACAGAAGCCTCAATGCTGATAGGCTTACAAGAACCGTACTAATGGTATCAAAATAGACATACAGACTTTTAATTTGAGAGAAATCATAATTCATCTTCTTCAACGGCTATTCAGCTGTAAATGTAGTACTAGAGTACGGCGTGTTATTTAATAGGCCAGTTCACATTGACTTGACACTCAGTAGGCTGTTACGGAACAATTAACTATGGTAGGGTAGGTCAGCCAAAATTTAAATTTTTTTTGTGTTTGAAATTTCAACCGATGGATTTTGGTCAAGTACTAAAATCAATATTATATTTAAATATAAATATTATATGTGTACAAGAATGCTCTGTGTATGTAGTGTATAGCAAAATATTTTTCTCAGAGACTTGGATAAGTTAGGCTGTCTATTAACTAGGACAGAGTATAGAGGAAGAAGGAATAATAGTGAGAAGATTCAGACGAGCAGAAAAGAGCAGGGAGGTAGTCTATACTTGTGAGGTTGGTGAGGGAGAAGAATTTATTCTGAGAAGAGTTGAAGGTGAAGGGGATTGGTAAGTTTATGAGGGGTTTTGTAAGTGATTGAGGAAGTGGTTAGAACTTGTTACCGGGCAGTTGTCTAGTTGCAATTGTTTGGATTCTAGCTTATGACCAAGAGAAAATGTTGTTTTTTCAGCTCCCTAACTATTACCAAGAGTATAAGGAACACACATAGCTAAATGGGCTTATGTAGAAAGATGCAAAATAAGCTAATGTGACATCCTCGTGCAAAAGGAAATATGCCAACATTATTCAGAAATTAATAGAAAAACACACGTGTATAAACTGAGTATCATTAAATTTTAATACAGCTTTTAAAATTTGTATTGTTGAGACTTGTTCTTTTTTGTAGAATTTAGGAAATAGAAGTTCTCCTGTAAATTACATAAGAAATTAAATATTTTGTGAATTCGCTTTTTTCATGTGGAGACTGTGAAGAATGCAGACATGGGCTTACATATGACCACAAGCCTCAACTAACAAGAATTTGCTCCACTGCTTCCTTATTTTACATGTGATTTGTATTTGTGTCATTTAAGTAATTGTACTTAGTATGTAAGCATGACTTTTCAATATTGTACACTGACGTGCGCTGACACACACGCATATATCTGCGACCGTTGGCGCCTCGCAGCGGTGCCACAGTAATGGTGTTAACACGCCCAACTCAGCAAGCCGACCGACGGCGACAACCAGAGGGCTACCTTAATATCGCCACGTGGGTAGTAGCAGAACACAAGGAAGTAAAAGAAGCCACCACAAAACCATGCTCAGGCAACACACACACCTGTAGCACCCATCGAGGAGCCCGAGCATTGGTCGTTTCTGTGGGCATTGGGCAGTTGCTGTACACAACGTGTTCAATTGCCGAGACACCAAGGTACGGAAACAGACTGTGTGACGTTGGGAAAATATGGGACGAGTGCAGCCACATTTCGGAAGGTTCAACGGCCCTAATAACACCAACTTTGTCACGAGACACGGGAAATAGCGAAACTAGGAAATCACCAGAAAGTATCAAGGAAAGGTTCGCCCGAGTCGCCACCGCGACTCAAGGTGACAACTGCATGGAGTGATAACCGGCGCCGAGCGCGCCAAGTGTTTGTGTGTATATTCAAAATAACCCAATATATAATCTCTTGTAGTGCAACTAATAAAGTGTTATGTGAATTAAGGCCAGCCTGAACTTTGAGAGACAGGTTAACAAGACAACCGGGGTGGAAGACCATTTAAGTAAATTTCCCTACAGAAATCAGCCTTTTTATGTAAATCAATCAGTGTTTTTTTTTAAGACAATGTTATAGTATCAGTAGTTATTGTGTCAACTGTATAGTGTTTTGTGTATTTGCTATTTAACTCACATGCGTGGAAGCGGAGAGCGGTCTTTTTTCGCGCCCGTTCTCGCCTTGTGCGAGGGAGGACGCCATGTTGAAGTCAGTCTTGTTCCGGGCATGAGGGATGACGGTTACACGAGGCCGCGGTTCCTGGGCCTTCGCGCTCGTACTGCATCCATCGTGTAAGGACAATAGTAACTTCATTCAATCTGTTTAGTACGGAACTTTACATAGTCCAACCAAGTGACGTACCCAGGAGCACTGCCGCCCCAACATCGTAGACTCAAAGTTCGTCCGAGGATTTATGTTCATTTTAGTGTTATAGTCGCGCAATATCGCGGTTCACTGTATTCGCCACCCCCAGGCGTCGAGAGGGGGATCCGCTTCACGTACGCGAGTCCATGTTGTCTTACATTATCGGGAACAATAAACGTAGTCCAGACGTACGTTTTGTATTATTTTGAGCGTTGCTCAGTCTGGGCATTTACTGTTAAAACCAGCACCTCGTGGGTTCGACACCCACCTCAACCAAGGACGTGGAGGACTCAAAGGGACGCATCCACACGGGCGGTAGACCCACGCCCCAGCAGCAGCCGGCAGCCCACGGAAAGTTGGGATGGAGAGCCCGACACTCGCTTAGTGCCCTGGTAATGGCACTGAGGCACCTACTTTTCCCTTTGGCCTCGCCACCAACACGTCAACACAAATAAGAGGATGCAATAAAATTAACTATAATTAAAGATTTTGGTTTTGCTAAAAAATATTTGTGCCTTACAATGTTCCTTTTTCCTCATTAATAGGCGCTCTTTACGATATGTGAACATAATTTTTTAAATTTAGTTTGTGTTGAATCAAAATAAATTTGTAGGCGTTGTCACAGCAATCTTAAATAGCAATTGTTTGTGGTATTGTATGTCAATTATAAGAGCCTGAAATATTAAGTATATTCTGCCTCATGCAGATGAAAATTAAATAAATGTGTATTAAATTGTAAATCAGTATATCTTCTACGCTTTCATACTAAACAGTCAGGTCAAGGTAAGTGGGATAAATGTATCCAAGCCTACACCTCATGCGTAGGCTTGGATACATTTGTCCCTCTTACCTTGACCTGACTGTTTGTGTAGACTATGCAATGGAATAAGTTGGCCAAATTTTACCCTAAATAATTTATTTTAAGCCACTTTTTAGTTTCAATTATGATGTAAACAATATGTGAGCTACGAGAAATGACATTTTTCTTAAAATCGTATATGTGTAATATATTTTTAAACCATTCAGTTAGAAATAAAACCTAAGAACAGTACATATGAGAATAGCTTATAAAGCATAAAAATATTTTAAAAATAGGGACACGTAAAACATTGAAATACTGATTAAAACAAAAAAAATTACTGTATTGGGTCAGTTAAGTCTACAGTAGCATACTTCTCAAATTATACTGTTTACTGGCAGATACACATTACTGGTACCTACTTGTAAAAGACAAAGTGTAGCTAAAATTTAGCTAACTTATTCCAATGCATAGTCTACACCTCATGCGCAGGCTTGGATACATTTGTCCCACTTACCTTGACCTGACAGTTTAGCACGAAAGCGTAGAAGATATACTGATTTACAATTTAATACACATTTATTTAATTTTCATCTGCATGAGGCAAAATATACTTAATATTTCAGGTTTTATAGTTGACATACAATACCATAAACAATTGCTATTTAAGACTGCTGTGAAAACACCTACAAATTTATTTTGATTCAACACAAACTAAATTCTAAAAATTCTGTTCACATATCGTAAAGAGCGGCTATTAATGTGGAAAAAGGACCATTGCAAGGCACAAATATTTTGTAGCAAAGCCAAAATCTTTAATTTTAGTTTATTTTATTGTATCCTCTTATTTGTGTACAATATTGAAAAGTCATGCTTACATACAAAGTACAATGACATAAATACAAAGCACATGTAAAATAAGGAAGCAGTGGAGCAAATTCTTGTTAGTTAAGGCTTGTGATCATATGTAAGCCTATATCTGCATTCTTCAAAGTCTCCACATGAAAAAAAGAAGAGAAAAAAATCCAATTCACAAAATAATCAAAAGAACCAGCCTCAACAATACAAATTTTAAGAGCTGTATTAAGTTTAATGATACTCAGTTTATACATATGTGTTTTTCTTTTAATTTCTGAATAATGTTGGCAGATTTTCTTTTGCACGAGGATGTCACATTAACTTATTTTGCATGTTTCTACATAAGCCCATGTAGCTGTGTGTGTTCCTTATACTCTTGGTAATAGTTAGGGAGCTGAAAAAACAGTATATTCTCTTAGTCATAAGCTAGAACCCAAACAATTGCAACAAGGCAACTGCGCAGTAACAAGTTCTAACCATTTCCTCAATCACTTACAAAATCCCTCCTAAACTTACCAATCCCCTTCACCTTCATCTCTTCTGAGAGTAAATTCTTCTCCCTCACTAACCTCACAAGTATAGACTACCTCCCTGCTCTTTTCTGCTCATCTGAATCTTCTCAACATTATTCCCTCTTCCTCTATATTCTGCCCTAGTTAATAGGCAGCCTAACTTACCCAAGTCTCTGTGAAAAATATTTTGCTATACACTACATACACAGAGCATTCTTGTACACACATTACATTTATATTTAAATATAATATTGATTTTAGTACTTGACCAAGCTTCTATCGGTTGAAATTTCAAACACAAAAAACTTGAAATTTTGGCTGACGTACCCTACCATAGTTAATTGTTCCGTAACAGCCTACTGAGTGTCAAGTCAATGTAAACTGGCCTATTAAATAACACACAGTACTCTGGCATTACATTTACAACTGATTAGCAGTTGAAGAAGTTGAATTATGATTTCTCTCAAATTAAACTTCTGTAAGTCTATTTTGTTACCATTAGTACGGCTCTTGTAAGCCTATCAGCATTGAGGCTTCTGTGACTTCAGTGCATCAAAAATGGTGGATGCGACAAAGCCGAAACACTGAATTTATTTTAGTAATAACAATAACAAGATTTTTACATTCGCAACTGGGCTAGTGCCTGGTGGCGAGCAGAATCCTTCCCATCTCCAAAGCACCAATCCTTCCAACCCTCCGCAGTCACCATCTATTCCCGCGGTGCATTGCACTACCCCACTGACCTCACCTCTCAGTTTTCTGCCACACCCTCTGAATTTTCTCACTGTTGTTTTCGTTTCCCTTAGTTAGTGTGCAGGTCAAACTGCCCCATCCTCCCTCCCCGTTCATAACCCAATACAACCTGACCAAATTTTCCAGTCTCCTCATGTCCCACAACAATTTCCATCCCAATACCTGTATCAGTCGCAAGGCCTAAAGTTCCTTTCCTCCTCACCAGCCTGACCTTGCCTTTTCCATTTATTCATCACCCATCTCACTGCGCTTCTCTGCACCTTCTACAGCTCTTGCACCACCACCTCCATTCAGCAACAGTCAAGAGAACAAGCAGGACTTGTCTTTATGTTAACTAAACACTAATTTTCAAGACACAACTTACAATAAGAATATATTGTTTGTTGACATATGCCAGTGCTCGTGTTTTGTTGACCAAACTTGTGTTAAACGACAAAGTATACAAAACAGAAAAAAATAATCCCAGAGTAATTCTGTCCGTTTGGTCAACCAAACATGAGCAATGACATATGTCCACAAACCAATACATTCTTATTGTCAACTCCCATTACAGCAAATAATCTCCTACAACCAATTATTTAAATCAGTATTTTGTAGAGCAGAGTATATTAAAATGTAACGTAATTTTTTTTATAGGATCTACAGTGTATTACATCTAAAATTAATTTCACTATTTCTATCCTTTCAAGGCTGTGCTTATAAGGGTAAATATTAATTTTTGCTCTGACGTAGATTTCAAACAAGTGCATTTGTACTTATTTTCTGCATATTTGTATGCTACTGCAAATCCTCTTGTGTGGATCTTACCAGAATCCTAGTAAGTTAGAGGATAGGCCTAACTATTCAAACTAGATGTAGGCATATATTGATTTCTGAAAAACATAAAAGCTCAAACTAGGGTAGGAGAATGTTACGATTTCGTCTATGAGTTGTTTTGCACATTAAATGCCTTTCCCAGGCATTTAGTGAAGAAATCTTGAAACACATCAATATGGGAATTCGATAGTAAAACCGTACAATATAAATTTCGTATTATATGGAGATACAAACAAAACTTGTCCTTTAACAAGTCAAGTTTTAAGTTACCCCACAATATTTTGCAGAATGGGACTACTAAGTACCAACATGTTATCACTACAAGAGTGCAGAAAGGCATTATAAATAGGATACCAAAATTAGTAATTTTAACCATTTTATGGCAGGCCTAGCTCAAGTTGTTGTTTAACACATTCCTCAAAGATTATTTTATAATTACGACTTCATTT
The DNA here is from genome assembly GCA_003012365.1 of Medauroidea extradentata. Classification (NCBI taxonomy): domain Eukaryota; kingdom Metazoa; phylum Arthropoda; class Insecta; order Phasmatodea; family Phasmatidae; genus Medauroidea; species Medauroidea extradentata. Next base: position 20,850 of record PNEQ01110140.1, read on the forward strand.
TAGGAGGCAGAGGTACAGAAATTTGCAGGGTAGGGACACACAACATTGTAGGATAGGAGCACTATATGTGAGGCAGGGACATATAAAATCATGGAGCAGAGGTATAGAAGTAGTTAAGGAAGGGGAACAGAAAATTGTGGGATAGGATCACAAAAATGTGGAGCAGAGACATTAAAAATCATGGAGCAGAGGTACAGAAATTTGTAGGGTCACTAAAAATTAGGGGCACGGTCATTAAAATTTTGGACAATAGATACTGAAATATGTAGAGTATGAGAACAGAAAGTTGCAGGGTAGGACCACTATCACATTTTGGGTAGGGACATTAAAATCATGGAGCAGAAGTGCATAAATTTGTAGGGTAGGAACACCAAACATGTGGGGCGAGGTCATTAAAATCTCAGAGCAGAGGTAGACCTACCGAAATATGTAGGGTAGGTGAACAGAAAGTTGTAGAGTAGGACCACTAAATATGTTGGGTACAGACATTAAAAACCTTGGAGCAGATAGACAGAAATATGAAGAGTAGGTGGACAGAAAATTGTAGAGTAAAACCACTTAAAAAAGGTGGAAGCAGTGATATTAAAAAAACATGGGGCAAGGGCACTACAAATTATGGGGTACTAAAATGCATGCCACAAACATTCTATGAACCATTATATTAACCTTAAGTAGCTCACATGTTAAAAATTGTGCCTGTATAAGCTACAATTAACAAGATATTAACACAATGACGCGAACCAAGCCGCAAGCCCTCGGAACAGCCCGTCGTGCGCACCACACATCCAGGAACACGCCTGACAAGCAGTACTATGGGCGCATATGGGAACGCGCCCGACAGTGTGGTCACAAGAGGCCACGGCGTCCCAACGCCGCCCCCGCAGTCAACCGCAACGTTCAGCAGTAGACGAAATTCCCCTAATCTCTAGCCATTGCTAGGAATACACCCCATTAAGTCTAAATGCCAAAAACATGCCGTGAAATACGAACTGTCAGTGCTGGTGTTATGTGTAAGTGAGGGCAACGGGGACACTTGTGCAGTGTAATAAAGCAACGTAAGAGACCAGGGGTAACCTTGTTTCCCTAAATCAGCCCCCTGAAAATACTTGTCAGGTCTGCGCCTAATGTCATGATGGACTCGTCCAATGGGCAGCCTCTGCCGCGTAATTTCTTTAAAACATTTAATTTTTAAATTGATTTTCTTAATAATAACATTGCTCTCTAGATTTTTCATTTAATCATATTATAGTAATTCTCTGTTATTAACATAATTTAAATTTAAGTAACGTAAAATATTGTATGACCCAATTCTTTAAAATATGAAAACGAACATTCCAAACAATCTTTTGGACATTAATAAGCAAGTCTAATTTTTATACAATTTTTCAAGTGCTTTGTTTGTATGTTTGTACGTGTTTTTATGTGTTAAGAAGTTTTGGTGCGCTCAGTGGCGTGGTCGCCCTGAGCTCGCCAAGGCTTCGGCAGTTGACTACTGGCGGCGTGTCGAGGCAGTTCGGCTCCGGTCGCCTGGGCACCAGCATCTCTTTGTCTCATCATTTCACAGCAATAGTTATTTTCTTCGTCTTTTGAAACGTTTAATGTAACGTTAACTTCAGTGCCCAGGTTAACCCCTCATCCCTGTCGACTCGTTCCGCGCCCAGGGGCTTAACATACTTTAAGTTTACTACTCCCCACCACGTGGGATTTTTGCCGCGTCGCCTACCGGACGGGCTAGGTTCGGGACCGATTCAGACATCGCCAGGATTGCTTTTTGTACAGGGAGACCGATGTGAGTGAATAATAACAGCTTGCCTATATTATGTGTTGTTATTGATTCGCAGCTTCTCGGTGTTTCACGGCACGGGGCCATACAACCCGGTTACATAATTTTATATGGGTGTACAGGTGCCCGAAATCCCTGTCGAGTGCATTGTGTGTGTGGATATGAGCATGGGGAGGGCCACATCACTCCCCGAGAGTAAGTAGAACGGCGGAGGACGAGAAGAGTTTTGAAGTCGGCCGTCGGCCACACGACCCTCAGACCACTCCACTCGCAACACCTGAGTGCCAGTTCTCCGCTAACCAGCTGGCGCATAGTCGGGAACACTCTTAAAGCACGCTGGTATTTTCATAATCACCTATCTCCTCCACCCTCGTCCCCGTCAAGTGGCGCCGCAACTAAGGGCTTCAGTTTACACCGTCAAGTCACGGAGCAACGTACGCGCTTCAATTCACGCAAATGGTACAGTTGGGATGTAAACAGTGCGTGTGAGCGGGACATTTTGAGCACACCACGGCCACGTGGTCATCATTGTACGTGACGCGGAGGGAAGAGTGCTCGAAGGCGGCTATTTTGCGCCAACATTCCAACACCCACCCCTCACCACCCTACGGCGCTGGCTTGGAGGGTGGCAGAGAGCGCTCAAGGACAACCACCCCTGCGCACGGAATATAGATCGCCAAGACTACCTCCCCTCCCGCGACCGCGCGAGTGAGACTGCCGCGCAGAGAACAGTGACCTTGCGGAAAGACAGGTGACCACCGTGCCGTGCTCCCAGGACCGTGCAACCGCGCCGGGCTCCTGCGATGGTATTACCATGCTTCCGCGCCATGGTGTACTACGGCAAAAGCGGCACCATCGCCCATGTTTGCAATGACTGTCTTGGACAAATACTAGAAAATCCGGTGGAACACAAGTGTTGCGTAAAGACGGTAAACACGAGCTGGGAACCACAGGATCCCTTCCGCGACTTTCGCGAGGAGCTACTGCGGATAGTGCCCAATGACATCTCCGTACAGACATGCACGTACTGTGGGGAATCACGGCAAGACGCGAACAAACGGACGCTTGTTGCGCCCATGGCAGTGTACTATTGCGCTGTGCAACAATACTACTGGAATACAACAAAGCGTGAGGTAGACAAAGTGAATGCTTGTGACAGCATGATGTACGGACACTACAGACCTTGCACCGCGCAGTGTGAGAGTTGCGCCCAGAAATACCATGAGAGTTGCGTCTCTGCTACCGAGGCCGTCCAGTTGCTTACAGGATTGTTCCGATGCGACTAGTGTAACACCGCCAACACTCACAAGACCAGTACGTGCGCGGACAATACTAGCAACCAGGGGAACTGTGAAACAACCGCTATCGGAACCATGGGACGCTGTAAACGTCCGCGTTGTCGCGAGATGGGACATGCCCCCCTCACCTGTAAATTCTGTGGAAGCAAAACACACACAGAGTGCTTAGTTGCAGAGGAACTGGACACTGTAGTAGGAGCGGGCTTCGTGTGTTACGTCTGCCTAGCTGTCACCAGCTATAGACCCTTTCAGTCACAGAATGGACCACCCCCAGCTATCGGGACCCTAACACCATGAACACCTGTCCAAGCACCGCCAACTACCGTTGCGATGATACAGAACATCACGCTCCCACCCATGGTCACGAGCCCGACAAGCTTTGCGGTTACAACACGGGAAACGAACCCAGGGACTGTTATATCAACCATCACGAGTACACCCCGGCACTTCCAATCGCTGTCCATGTTCGTGGGATTACCGAGCGAGGACCCCGCCGACTTCGTAGCAGACTGCACCAAACATCTCCAGAAGTACGGCATTAGACCTGTCGAATGGGAGCAGTGTGTTTGTAAAGTGGAGCAGACCGCACAAGGTGGTGTGCGCATATGGACCAACTAGCTACCTGATACGACACGGAAGAGATAGAGCGGTGAAGGTTCACCGGGTTGGTCTGCGTCTGGAAATGGAGACCCCCACAACGCCAGGAAGGCGACAACCATGAGGGGGAACAGCACTGGGTGAGGAGACACCACGTGCAGGGGAGACGACGCCCACCAGGTGTATCAGGCATCTTTCCACGGGCCACCACCGGGTCCAGTGGCCCTGGAACCTGGTAACCGGGAAGGATCGACCACCCACCTATGGGGAGGGTCGTCGCACTCCCCAGCATTGGACGTGATAAGGCCAGCATATATGTAGGGGGAAGGAGACCCCACCGCCATGCGTGCACACACCCCAGCGCTCTGCGTCGGGACATCGCCGAGCAGCGGGCCCGATGGTCACACCCACGGTAATGCCCTATGGGTGACTGTTACAGGACCACCGTGACACGCGAGGACCCCAAGAGGAACAGTTGCTTCAAACCTCGGCTCGCCACCGGGGGAGACGGTGAGGGGACACCCTCTGGTCCTGCGCCGGACAACACGCAGTGCAGCATGGCTGACACATGGACGACGCGAACCCACGAAGATGGACGGCTGGTCACGCCGCCCCTCCCTACTGCAGCCCGCATGGACACAGGTCCCGGGCCTACACAGCCACCGCCCCAGGTCGCTGATGAAGGGCCAACCCAGATAGACAGCGGAGGCCACCTGACTCTTCGCCGCTCCGAGCGCCTGTGCCGCAGGGTGCGCCCCGAGTGTTCCACCTGTGTGGGCAACAGGGAGCCTCACAACGCCCCAGCCAGACCAACGGAGACACGCTCCCCGACAACCCAGCAGCGGTGCTACAGACTCCGACCACGGCCGACGGGCCCGAGGAGCCACCCCTGTTGCAGCTAAGAGATGGTGGGCGTAGTGGTGCACAGACGAGCTCCCGAAGGGGGGGTTGTTTGACGCGAACCAAGCCGCACGCCCTCAAAACAGCCCGTCGTGCGCACCACGCATCCAGGAACACACCTGGCAAGCAGTACTGCGGGCGCATATGGGAACGCGCCCGACAGCGTGGTCACAAGAGGCCACGGCGTCCCGACGCCGCCCCTACAGTCAAATGCATCGTTCAGCTGTAGACAAAATTCCCCTAATATCTAGCCATTGCTAGGAATACGCCCCATTAAGCCTAAATGCCAAAATCATGCCGTGAAACACGAACTGTCAGTGCGGGTGTTGTGTGTAAGTGAGGGCAACGGGGACTTTTGTGCAGTGTAATAAAAGCAACGTAATAGGCCAGGGGTAACCTTGTTTCCCTAAATCAGCCACCTGGAAAGACTTGTCAGGTCTAACATCTAACTCATGTAGAAACACCCCTGCGCCTAATGTCATGATAGACTCGTCCAACCGGCAACCTCTGCCGCGTAATTTCTTTAAAACTTATAATCGTTAAATTGATTTTTTTAATAATAACATTGCTCTTTAGATTTTTCATTTAAGCATATTATAGTAGTTCTCTGTTCTTAATGTAATTTAAATTCAAGTAACGTAAAATATTGTCTGACCCAAATTCCTTAAAATATGAATATGAACATTCCAAACAATCTTTTGGATATTAATAAGCAAGACTAATTTTTATACAATTTTTCAAGTGCTTTGTTTGTATGTTTGTACATGTTTTTATGTGTTAAGAAGTTTTGGTGCGCTCAGCGGCGTGGTCGCCCTGAGCCCGCCAAGACTTCGGCAATTGACTACTGGTGGCTAGTCGAGGCGGTTCGGCTCTGGTCACCCGGGCACCAACATCTCTTTGACTCATCATTTCACTGCAATAGTTATTTTGAAACTATTAATGTAATGTTAACTTCAGTGCTCGGGTTACCCCTCTACCCTGTCGACTCGTTCCGTGTCCAGGGGCTTAACATACTTTAAGTTTACTATTCCCCACCACGTGGGATCTTTGCCGCGTCGCCTACCGGACGGGCTAGGTCTGGGACCGATTCAGACATCGCCAGGATTGCTTTTTGTACTGGGAGACCGATGTGAGTGAATAATAACAGCTTGCCTATATTATGTGTTGTTATTGACTTCGCTGCTTCACGGTGTTTCAGGGCACGGGGCCATACAACACGGTTATGTAATTTTATATGGGCGTACAGGTGCCCGAAATCCCTGTCGAGTGCATTGTGTGTGTGAATATGAGCGCGGGGAGGGCCAGAACACTCCCCGAGATTAAGTAGAACGGCGGAAGAAGAGGAGAGTTTTGAAGCCGGCCGTCGGCCACACGACCCTGAGACCGCTCCACTCGCAACACCTGAGTGCCAGTTCTCCCAGGCTGGTGCCTAGTCGGTAATGCTCTTAAAGCACGCTAGTATTTTCATAATCACCTATATCTTCCACCCTCGTCCCCGTCAACGATACAAACAAAAAAATTAGCCAGCCTCTAGTGTTCGTCAGCAGCAAAGTTGTTAGGCCTACCCAACTGAATTGCCTCCGACTAATGTAGCCTATTGTGAAACTGAATTAGTTTGAACATTCCTACAAAAATTTACATAGACGATTGTAATGTATGCATCATAACTTCGTATGTTGTATCAAATTCGCCCCATGTATTGAAGAATGCATGCTAAACAAATCGCAAGGCTCATTAAAAACGTATTTATCCGCTGTGTATTAAATTCTTTCGTCTCCGACGATATTAGTTTACGTAGGAAGTCCTGCGACCTCTTGTTTTCAATTCTTTAGGGCTAAACGATAGTAACTTATTTGTATTTATTACCACAATTACAAAAATCTGTGGGGAAGCCAAATTGAGTTTTCAATGCTAAACTTTCAAAACAAACCTTCCCAGCTGTTTTTCAAAACAACAACACGGCTTGTTTACTGCCAGATAACGTTCTAGTGGTCACAGCCACTAGCAACTGCCTGTCCTGCCATTTCGCTGCCAGCAAAAAATTGTACTTGCACTCGGTTGGTAAAACTGGCAGACCATGCGAACAAACCTCGAGTCACTAATTAATATTAAATGTTTTTATCCAGAATTGTAATTACAGTAAACGTAACAAATTTTAATTGCTGATTGTTATTTTATTAATATTTGAGTAATAATTTTACAGAAATTTGTTTATTGGCGATATATAACACATTTTCACTATTTTAATCAATGATTGGAGATTATGGGGCTTATTCCTAGTCGTTTTTGACCCGGACTAGTGCGGGATTATCGTCGGACTATTTTTTGTCTTCTTCATAGACGCGTACTCACGCTAGTCCGAGGATCATCGTGCGTTAGTCCAGTCTAACTTTTAGTCCAGACCAAGAGAAGGTTTAACGATGGGCTAAGTCGAAAATTAACATGGCGGACCATTACAATATAAGACAAAGTCTATGTTATATACACTTCTTATGGAATATAATGGATATTTTACACTAAAAAAATTATTATACGTCTACATTGATAGTTTATTTAGTCATAAGCATGATGTGCGCTCAACAGCCCACGAGTGCATCGCGACCGTTCGTGAAGACACACATCAGCATCACGGGCAGTATACCCGACAACGGCCCGCGGCATTCGGAAGGCACCCTGCATGCACCGGTACTGACGGGACCAACTGAGCGCTTAATGCGGTCACGTGGTTAGCGAGCTAGTACAAAATAAAGTGCCCATATTTAAAGTGAAACATCCAAGTAACATCACCGCAACACACCCCAACGCAAGCTCAACAAGGGATATTGGTCGTTACGACAAGCATTACGCCGTCGCTGATCACGATGTGCATAAACGCCGGAACGAATTTCGCCTGATACAGACAGTGCGGGAGTTGCTAGGGAAAACTAAATATAGAGAGGCAGTCTCCATATTTTTAGAGAATTATTGAGCACCCACAAACAAGGCAAACGAATTTATTACGCAAAGTGCTCCAAAAGTGTTCAACGACGTTGTACCGCTGAGAGCGGCCCAGACCGACAACCCAACAACTAAAAAGACCGCGCAACGCGTCGGTAACTTTTTATACTTAAAATAGGAATAGGAATTAATGTGTTGTATTCAAGTGTTCTACGTGTGTGAGAATAATAAACAGTGCCAGCTCGGACTTAGAGAGACAGCTTAACAAGCCAACTGGAGCGGAAGGCACAAGTAAATTAATTTCCCTACGTAAGTTTAATTATGCAATTTCAACCAAACCAATTATGTTAATATCTCCAAGGGCTCAATTGTGTCTCATGTAAATTTTAGTGTCTTTTTATGTATACAGTTTCAACACCACATACTTAAAGCGGCCACGCGAATAGTTTTGGCGGGCGCTCTCAGCTACTTCCGGGAGTGTGCGCCATTGCTCGGCAGTCTTGTCTCGGGCGTGTAGGAGGTCGGCCACATCTACGCGGCTCCTGGACCATCACCGTATCTTGTCGTATCATGTAGCTGCAATAGTGATCTTTTCTAGTGTTTCCGGAACTTATTAACGTAACAGTAATACAAATCGTCCAGGAGTAGAGCCACCTCCATCCCTGCAAGCTCTTGCGCCCAGTGGTTTATTTTTTCAACATAAGCATATCATCACGTAACTAGTGTCCGCGTTTACCGTGTTAGCCACCCACCGGCTATAGACATGGGGACCGCTTAAGGCACGTTACGTGCAGTATGTAGTGTGCCTAATAACACAATAAACCAGTGGTGAAATCTATTCATGTGGGTAAGTTATTTGGCTGCTTTCCAGCCTCACAACAACAAACATCTCGACGTGGAGGATACAGAGGGGACTCGCCACATGGGCGGTAGACCCACGACTGTCACCAGCAGCAGCCGGCACCCTCCAGGGCGTAAGTACGACGCTCTCACCCCCATTGCCCTCACCACCCACACGTCAAGCACTAGTTACTTAATTTAAAACGGTCAAATTCAAACCTTGTGAGCAAAAAATCTCGTATTGCGTGTTATTGTACCATATAAGACATTTACGTACAGCAATAATACTTTATCAAGCCTAATAAGATGGGAATTATTGCTATTAGCAACATGAAACCATAAATATTTGATTTGCGTAAAATACTTTATATATTAAATATCCACTCACCATTGAAAATGCCTCGGTAGCACAGGGGTAGGGTTCTGGTACAGTATTCCGAGGAGTTTGAGTTCAATTCTCGCCTAGTGCAAGCATTTTTTTTTGTTCTTTAAATTTGTTAGTTTTTAATTGTATGTAGCGAAAGTAATGCAGTTTTCTTATTTTATAAGTGCATTTATTCTGTACATTCTGTAACTTTAAATTCGTTCTACATCACGACAGTAAATCCTGTAATATTTTGGTATAGAAACCTCTATTTGCGCAAAATATTCTTATACATATTTCCGACGTTTATATGCGGAATGGAACACGAGTGCGACTGATAAGCAGACTCCGCCGCCGTTTCCTCATGTGCCATCTGAGGCCGTGCTGTCGTGAGACCGAAGCTTTTCTTGCAATTGTTTTTATGTTCTTTGATGTGTGTTGAAAGAGCTCTGCCAGTTTCTCCAATATACATATGACCACATTCGCAGGGTATCTGATATACACGGTTGTGAGTTTGTAGTTTTTCAGTGGCTGGTTTTACCCTGGTGACCATACTTTTGATAGTAGATTTGGATCGGAATGCTGTTTGAAGTCCGTATTTGTTTCCCAGACGTCTTATTTTTTCTGAAAGGCCTCTAACATACGGAATAACTAGGGTTCCTGCTGGTTTTTCGGTTTCTGTGGGCTTAAGTGCTCTGTTAGGTTTCATGTGTTGTTTGATGGTGTTTGCCGGGTAACCATTGGCTGCGAGTTCTTTTTTTATTTGGTTGTGTTCTATCACTACAGATTTCTTGTTGGAACAAATAATCTCAGCTCGGTTGGCTAGTGTGCGAATTATGCCAGTTTTTGTGCTTTTAGGGTGGATGGAAGCGAAATGTAGGTATTGGCCTGTATGTGTAGGTTTCCTGTATACTTTAGTTTCCAGACTGCTGTTTTCCCTGTTAACTAGTACGTCCAAAAAAGGAATGCTGCCATTGGTTTCTGTTTCATATGTAAACTTGATTGATGGCCTCAATGAGTTTAGGAAGTTCACAAATTCCTCCAGGGTTACAGGTCCATGTTGCCAGATAGTGAAAGTGTCGTCTACGTAACGAAGCCAGATTTTTGGAGGGGCATTGCTTTTGCTATGTACTTCCTGCTCGAAATTCTCCATGAATACGTTCGTCTTGAATGTTGAAAGTGAAGAGCCCATTGCCATGCCGTCTGTTTGTTTGTAGAAACTGTCATTAAACTGGAAATATGTTGTGGTGATGGATGGAATTGGTAATTTTATTTGACCCGATTCCATCTTGGAATTTCATGTTGTGTATGTATCTTGCTGACATAGCATACTCTGCTTATTTTATGGTTTTCTTTTATTTGTTTAGTTTTCTTTGACAGTCATTCAATTTTGCAATGGAGTACGTCCAAGAAACTGGATCTAGTCATGAACTCCCATTGCACAGTTCTTTTAAAGATCATACCCTTGCAATTGGGCTGACATCTGCTGACAACTACTTCTCCTCTCAATTGTTTTCCCTCAACAAGTGCTTCCTGAACTTCCGCACACATCTTGCTGTCATCAAATCTTCCTGCAATACGTTTCACTCCCTCATTGTCCTCACTAATACGGACTGCCCTCCCCACTCTATCCTTCTCCAAGTTCTCTGACTCTATCCACTGTGTTTTTTACCTAACTCTGTATACACTTTCAACTAACTTTGTCTAACTTTGTATTTTACTCACCCCATTACCCATCCTATACATTCTGACCAGTCTCTCCACTTTTCTCTTTTCCTTTAAGGAATTCCAACCCATCTCCATCATTAATGAAGGCCTACAGTATCTTTCCTCCTTCCCTTCCTGCCCTGCTCTTCTCCGCATGTCTTTCATCCCCTACGCTGCTCACCTTTGCACCCCTTCCAGCTCCTGCATCTCCACCTCTACATAGGGTCCCAGACTGCTCCTGCATTTTCTAATATTGGTATAACAATGGTGTTATATGTCTTTTCTTTTACTTCGGGGTTAACTTTCTTCAGTACTCGACTCTATCCAACACTGAGCGCCTTAAGGGGCACTCACACAGTGCTGTAGCAGAGGTCCAATGCAGCTGGCTAATCAGCAACCATAATGAACTTCAGCACACTTTATGAATGAACACTGAAGATGCCCACTGACTTTTAAAATTTTAAGTAGGCCTAAGTCTGCCCTACACAAATAGCAGCAATGGATCTTGGAAATAAAAATGTTAAGCTAATTAGCTGTGATGAATTGTAGAATTGCTGTGCAATATATAATGGTGAGGGGAGAGGATGCAGTGTGTTCAGTGGTCACAAATAGGTGTAAATATGTATCACATATTTAAAATATCATTTGGGTAGGCCTACAGTTTCTGAAAAGTATTTTACTTGTGACTTGTGAGGCAGTAACAGGTTATTTTGAAAGGGTACACAAGCTGTGACCTAGGTAGAGTAAAAAAAAAGTGTAGTGAAGGACTCTGAACTAGTTCTATTACTCTACATATTTTTACCCTATTTCACAAGTGATGGCCAACTGGACTTATTTATGTGTGCCTGCCTAATCCTTCACTTGTGGCTATCAGATTTTTTCATAACTGAACCTAGTGGTACATTGTATGCAGATTTCATGAACATCACCTGTACTGCTACACAGGAAACCATGGGTTTGGTAGTAACTGTACATAAACAATAGCAGGTTGGTTTGTAATGTAACAAACATAATCGTTATTGAGAATAAAAGAACCAACACAGTGTTAATAAAATAAATTAGGCTAAGACGGAGTCAATTGTGAGTAACCTTCACTTTAATTATTATACATGATATACAATGCTAATATCAGTTAGTTTCTACGATTTTGGAAGCCCACGTGGAAAAAACTGGAAAAGGACAATCCTAAAGAAAAGTTTTTGCCGTCTTTGTAAGAAAACATTTCGCTAGATTTACACATTCACTAAGCACAATTTCTCTCGCTGATATGCTGTACAAAATTGCAACGACAGACATTTTCCCCATCGTATATGTCTCTCTTGGGAAAAGTTTTTGCTCATAAAGTTAGCAGCTTTCGTTGTCTAGGATTGTTCTATTCTGATAATTGCATAATAGTTTTGAGAAACCTGACACATTTATTTAATGCACTGATGTGTACCATGCCTTCTTAACATAGAGATGTAAAAAACAGCTTACACTATCTGACAAACTTTTTAACTGTGTAACCAATAGTAAGTTACACAACAAAAATTAAACACGTTCACAATAATCAACCTAGCTGACCCTAATGTATTGGGTGGTGCAGTAAAAAGTGAGTTGGAGCAGTTATTGGACTTTCACATCACATCCTGAAAGATACTGAGTAGGGTTTTCCAGGGTTTTTGTAATTCACTCCAGGTGATGATTCCTCAATACGGGCCCGGGTTGATTCCACTACCCTTTCCCTAATTGTACATCTACCAAGAATGAGAAGCTATCCGAGGATATATGAAACCTTCAATAAATTAAATACTTTTTGGTTGATATACCAACAACTAAAATCTCATAAACATTAACTTTTATAAACATGTAACAATTATGGAATATCACACTACAACTCACAAAATGTAATATTTGTACAACAAACCTTACTTTATTTCAAGTTTCCCATGCTAAAAACTTTAATACAACTTGAATGGAATAAGTTTATTGACATGCAATCATGTAGGGCAATGTTCAGCCAATTGCAACGTACAGCAGTAAAAACATTAGTTAAATATTTAAGTAAATCTAACTGTAATATTTTTTAATTACCTATTCTCTTAACACAGTATTTGTACATTAATATATCTTCTGTACCAGAAAGGATGCATAGAAAGGCCTAGGATGTTTCTGCATTTTAAATTTTAAAATTATAAAAAAAAAATATAAACTGTTTAAACAAAACAGTTTTCTTTAAAACTGTCATAATATTTTTGTCGCTTTTACATATTTAACATGCAACAAAGCAAAATAGTGCAGTGGTAAAACAATTAACTTACATTCAGAAGGATCTGGGTTTAATTCCCAGTACAGCCAATGTTTTTCCTACAACACTTGACAAATGTGTTGGGATAGAACACAGGAGATTCCTGTCCCATTTACTGTTCATCTTAGCCTGTCTCAAATGACCACATTGTACATATGTCAAGCACTACCTACTTATTGTTATTACATAGTTAGTAATTTATATTTATGACAAACTCTATAACCACATTGTCACTACACATGCATTAGGTAGTTAAAGACATGTAGACACATGCACACACTCATAAAATATCAGTGAGTATGTCATAATATTGAAGTGTGACAACTGATGACATTTTGTGTAATTTGAAAACCTATATTGTTGCAGGGGAGAGCAAGTAGTCATTTAAATTTTAGCAGCTTGTCTAATTGGGCATTGGAACATTTTTGCAGCAGGTTATAAATACAGATTATTTGGCTTAGCCATTGTGTGTGTTCCCAGTGCATTGTTTATTTGTAACACATTTCAAAGGAGGGTTGTGGGTACTTTTAATGAACTCACATTTTAAAAACACAAGTTCCAAGCTTTCCAACACAGCAACAAATAACTTTTCCGCAAAGTTATCTCAATATAGCACTAAAATTTACAATACATTATCCAAGTATTCTAAAATAAATCTGCAGCAGATTGTTTTGAACAATGGCAAGGTCAGCTCCTGAAGTCCTACAGTTCTAGAAATGTGACAAACATTACAAAGGCAATACCTTACATGTATGCGCAATGTCAGACCAAGCAAGTTTGTCAGTGTCACACTTACCATTCCTTTGCTTCAGAATTTGAATATGTTTCAAACAACTCCAGGCAGGTGCTAAATATTCAAACGAATACATTAAATTAAAATTTACTTACATAGAATCATGCCAAATAGTTTGACAGAAAAGTCGATAAGTGTGGAAAATGAGGAGGGAATACATCACATTGCAGTTCATTTTTTGCCCTGCAAGTAGAGTCAAGGAACATATAGGGTAACATTGTCAAGAGATTTTCCTTTTTATTTTTAGAATGATGCAGAAACTGCTGTTGACAGTTTTCAATAGTAAAATAAACAAAAAACAATGGTGGTTGAATATGTACAATTCTTGCAAAATACATCTCCTAGATTTTCATATTTCCATGAAACAAAAATAAAGCAAGTGGAACATAATTCTTTCTCGCTCACAATTTACATTGCAAATTGATACAGTTTTCTCTCTTGTTATTGCACGTACATTCCGGTCATAGTACAAAATAAAATATTTATTTCAAGTGTAAAAATGCTTATTAATATGCTATGTCCAGGTCTATATTGGTGTAGTCGGCTCTTTTAGACGGTGGAAACCTGACATAACATGAAATTATTTAAGAGCTCTTGTTGGAATGCAATATCGAAAACCTGAAGGAATGACTTAAACAGTATGCATGTGATGTTGCTGTTTCAAATTTGAAATGATTTCATTCGATGCGATTTCGAGTTTATTGCAAATCAGTTTCCAGGAACTTATATGGTATAATGAACTTAAATTTAGATTTTCCCCTTAAAGTTACCTAGTATAAACAACTGAAATATGCAATTTACCAGATCATTATGAGTTTATTTTGAGGTTTCCAAATAATAAAATACATGTAATTCTATTGAACACACATTTCCATTATCAATATATGTTATTGGACAAGTCACTAGCAGAAATATTAACCAACGAAAAATATGAACGCAAAATAAAAAAAATTGTATAAATATTTACTGGAAATTAAATTTGCCCATTCAAATGAGAGATGAAAACTTGACATTCATTTTTGTAGAACAGAACAAGACCTATCTACAAATCCGTACATGAAATGAATGTTTTGACCATTTGTACAGGAAGTATAGGTTTATTAGAATTATAAGATCAAAAATAAAAACCAGAACATATTAAGTTATTCGGAAAATAGCGCGATTGAATAAACTTTTTTAAAACTACTACCCTCTATACTGCAAAAATACATTTTTCCAAATAACACTGTACATATTCCAACACAAATGCAGTTATTTATATATTCCACAATTCAAAATAGACAAATTTTACAGTTCCGACATAAATTCAATTAAATTAGCCGAAATCGAGTAGCATATTACGTAAACAACTCAGCAAAAAGAAATATAAACCAAAACAACTACTTTTGGTGTGAGATATTTCACTGTAACATCGAGGCAATATCTGCATGTACGATCAATGATCAGAGTGGCAGTGAGCAGTAATATGACGACTGTGCTACGGTGCTGCCAAGTAATATGCCTGTAAAATTAAAGCCAGCAGAATTTGTTACGGGAAGTGCTTAGTGAATAGCAAATTGAGGTAAGTGGCGTTAAGCGATCCATAACGTTTATGTTAGTGACAGTAACTACAGAAAGTTAGTGAATAGACCCCCAGATTTGTCCAATATCAAGAGCAGCAATTTTATAAATGCAATGCTTAAAGAAAACTCATGGATGTCAGTGGGAGATTTGGTTGGTCTGGCAGGTAAGCAAGCACTTTGTTATTCTTTTTTTGCTTCCTTTGACTATTCAAGTTAAGGAAATACATTTCTATTTCTATAAGTAAAAAATTTACAAACTAATGTTAGGTGGCCTACACCTATGTCCATTGTGTGAATGATATAGTAAAACTGAAAACTTGTCAGCTATGATAAGGAAGCATGCAGGCCACAAGTCTGCTTGCAATTAATTATTATTATAACTCAAGTGTAAAATATTTCTTACAAGTAATAGCTGCATTATTAAATAATCACCAAAATTTATAATAATTTGTCATTGCTTCCATAAGCTGCCTTTAACGTGTTAGCTACAACAAGAAAATAAGTATAGAATGAGGTTTCCAGAAAAGTGTAACCCATAAATGTAAGTCTACAACACATTGAAGTACAAGTAACTGTGATGTACTCTAGGTTATGTAGGCAATACTCAATGTTGTGCGCGCGAGAGTGTTTAGCCAGTTATGGTGGGACACGAGTCAAGTGATGACTTGCGCTTCCACCACGCTCGTGTTGACGTGACGATTCGGTGAGTTGTGTGTTCGTTATGTGTGTTACTCGTTGAGGTTCCGGAGTATACTACATTGGCGACGAGGCGATGCAAATTTCATTCATTCCGAGAACCTGAGGGACTCATACAGATAAGCTGATAGTGGCGGGCATACCGCACATAACCTATAATGGCGGTGTTTAACTCGTTCGGGATATTCGTTCCAGATCGTGACGTCTGGAAAACGTATTCCGACAGGCTTTAGTACTTTTTCGTGGCAAATAAAGTAACGGACAAGGCCAAGCAGAAAGCATTTTTTACAGTGTGCGGGGTGGAGCTGTACGACCTACTCGCATCCCTGTGTTTGCCTAAGTCAACGAGCGATGTCGACATTAAAGTGATTTTGGAGCATTTGTCCAACCACTTCGAACCCAGGCCCAGTGAGATCGTGGAAATGTTCAAGTTTCAAAAGAGGAACCAGCAGGAATGCGAGTCAAAAGCCGAATACGTTGCTAAGCTTTGGCGATTATCTGTCCATTGTAACTTCCAGGACCTTAATAGAATGCTGCGCGATCGGTTGGTTTGTGGAGTGCGTGACAAAAAGCTACAGCACACAATCCTGCAGAAATGAGTAATGAGCTTTAACTCCCCTTGTTCCTTTTATTATTCCTCATTATTTATTTCATACATTTTGACAACAACCACATAGTTACTCCTCTACTTATACATATCCTAACAAACACAGCCATAGAGGTAATGATAAGAGCAATACTAAAAACCTTATTACCAACTACCTAACTTTCCTACATGCAACACATCTTCCCCTCTTTGACAAAGTACTTATAACCTTAATAACAAACATTAACTCTGTTACCACACATTTTCTCCCCTTTGAAGGGATATGCATGACTAATGTAAACTGGCAATTCAGTCAACCTGTCTTTACAAATTTAGTCTTTGTTTTGGTTTCACTTCCCTTCCACTCCTAGTCCTTACTGGAGTTTTCGCCCCGTAACAGTCTTGTGCTTCTGCTCTAGGCCATCCCTTCCATCCTTCTTCCTTCTCTTCTTCTAGATGTGCACCTTGTTCGTCTTCCTGCTTTACACTGCCTTCTTCACACCCTTCTTGTACCCTCGTCTGTGGATCGACTTGATTACTCTCGTACCCTGTGTTCTGGACATCTGCTGTGATATCAGGTGGATTTTTTCTTGACATCTTCTTCCTTGCTAAGCTCCTTCCTACTTTATTAGTATTCTCAGTCTTCTCTTGAACTGCCTTTCCAACAACTTTCAAGTAATGCTTATTTCGTCGGATTATTCGGCTGCCTGACGAGACCAAGTAGGACCTCGGGGTATCTGCTTCTGATACTATTACTCCATATCTCTGCAAGTCTGTGATCCATACTCTCTCGTGCGTCTGGAATGAAGGACGCATACACACTCGATGATGTCTGTCGAAATTTGTCTTTTGGTAGAATTTTGCTTCCCTATGCATTGTCTCAAACTCTTCTCTATCCACTGTGAATGGTTGTAAGTTGTATCTGTCTTTTGGGCTAGTAGTACCTCTTGAATTCTTGTGTCTGAGCCAGGGAACCCTGCCATGAACTGGAATTCATATTCTTCAATCTCAGAAATGTTAAGATCATCCTTTTCCTCTGCTGCCCCAACTGGGAAATGTGACAACGCATCTGGTGTATAAAATTTCTTACCAGCAATATGCTGTATCTGATAGGAGTACCTCATCAACCTCATTCGATATCTCTGCACCCTGGTGGTAGTTCACCTACACATTTCTTGCCTAAAATGGACACTAAAAGTTGATGGCCCGTTCCGAGTAGTATACTCTTGCCGAGAATGTACATATTAAATCTTTCACATGCCCATGTAATTGCTAAAGCTTCCTTTTCAATTTGTGCATGTTTATTTTCTGCTGGTGACATTGCTCTTGATGCATAAACCACCTGCTTCCAGTTACCATTTTCGTCTGGTTTTCTAAAATCAAAATTGGCAGGCGGAGAAAGCATGTACATTGATTCTGCCCTTTTCTACTTCTTTCTTCTTTTTTTTTCACTTGGAATACTTTCTGCACTTTTATATTTTCCTCTCAACCTTCTATCCCACTTCTAACACCATGTAATGATCTTTAACTCCCCTTGTTCCTTTTATTATTCCGCATTATTTATTTCATCCATTTTGACAACAACCACATTGTTACTCCTCTACTTATACATATCATAACAAACACAGCCATAGAGGTAATGATAAGAACAATACTAAAAACCTTATTACCAACTACCTAACTTTCCTACATGCTACACAGACAAGCTAACCTTCCAGGTAGCCTTTGATATGGCTACAGCGGCCGAAGCGGCTAGTAAGATCGTTGAACATTTGCAAGGCAAGGTGAAGGACTTGGCTGAGGACGTGCACCAAATCAGCATTTCCAGACATCGTTCTTCCACATCCAAAAATAAATCGGTAAAGGGCAGGTCACCAAACCAGTCACACGACCAGCCACCTTGCTGGCGCTGTAATGGCTCACATTCTCCTGATAGCTGCCATCATCGAAACACTGTTTGTAACTTCTATTCCAAATCTGGGCACTTGGAATGGGCTTGTATTTCCAAAAAGAACAGTTGCAACCCCGGCACACAACGGAAGCCGCATCGGGGCCCGAGCAACACGGCATACAACATAGGCCGCAGGGACTCAGCGGACGAAGAGAGTGGACTGTACAGCCTGTACAACTTGCAGGCAATGGCACCCCATAGCCAACCACTAATCAAACTGATGGTGCAATTGGACGGACGTGCGCTAGAGATGGAGGTTGACACAGGGGCTGCGCACACATTATGGCCAGAAAAAACAGCATTATGTGAGGCCAAATTATTGCTGCACACATGGTCTCAAGAGAAGTTGCACATGCTTGGGGTCATTGATGTTCAGGTGCAAACGAGCACCGCACGGCCCAGGTCACCACTACTGGTGGATAAAGGGAAAGGACCAAGTCTTTTAGGACGCAATTGAATGAAGTCCTTGGAGATGTCAGTAGCAGGAATTTTCATGCTGCAACCAGAGGTAGCAGCAAAAGTGTTTATTCAGCACCCCAATGTGTTTTCCAGCAGGACAGTACGCTGGACCATCAGTCACCATTCAGATCACAGCTGATAAGAAGCCAGTTTTTCGGAAATGTCGTCCAGTGCCCTTCGCACTTCGAGATACTGTGGGGAAGGAGATAGGCTGGTAGAGCAAGGGGTCTACGAGTCCGTAGCATATTCCAGTTGTGCCACCACCATTTGTGTTGTTCGCAAAGCTTACGGATCAGTACGGCTGTGCGGTGATTACAAATGTTCTGTGAATAGGGTGTGCCAGAAGGAGGTTTACCCACTACCAACAACCATAGAGGCATTCTGCAACCTTGTCGGGGATAAAATTTTCTCCAAGTTAGATCAGTTGACGAAGAGACTGCAAACTTGCTGCTAGTCAATACGATGAAGGGACTGTTCAAGGTGAAACGACTTCCTTTCGGTATCCATTGTGCAACAGCTGTGTTCCAGAGGTTAATGGAAACACTACTAGCTGGGATACAGAGCATGGTCGTACTGTTGGACGATATTCTCATCACTGGGTCTAACGGAGAGGAGCACTGGTCCCGGGTGCAGGAGGCGGGACTGCAGTTGAAAAGACCAAAGTGCATTTTTGCAGTCCCATCTGTGACATATTTAGGTTACCGGGTGGATGGTACTGGACTTCACCCCACACTCGAGAAGGTGAAAGCCATACACCATGCAGGAAGGAGCTCCAGTATTTCTTATGTATGCTTACTTTCTACGAAAGGTTTCTGCATTGCAAGGCCAATGTAACAGAACCCTTACATCGACTGCTATACAAGGGGCAGCAATGGGAGCAGCCGCAGATCCATGAAGATACTTTATGTGCTGCTAAGGTCCTCCAGTCCGACACTGTCAATATTACCAAATCTTACATTTTACCATGTATTCTTCCATTGCAACCGCACAGCAACGAACTGTATATCTCCAGCATGGCGGCGCACTTGGAAAACATTTGCAGACGACTCCAACAGAGTATTATTCCCTCTTCCTCTACTCGCGCTGTTATGCAAAGTGGCTGACATCAGGTGGCGAGTTTATGAACTAGTAAAGATTGTATCAACAAACTATTTACCATTTATGACAATGTTAAAGTTCGGATGTATTAAAGTGTTTTATCGCTTAGAAAAACAATGGTTTCTGGATTTGTGAATATAAATAATAGTCTTAAATTGCCTTGTTCTACAATGGCACAGGCGGTTACACGTAAAACAGAGGCGGACTGAGTAAAACCTTCGGAACCGAATCTTTAAAACAATGTATGTGAAAATGGATTAGTGCACAGAAGAACGTAAGAAGTTCGTCAGCTCCCAACTCTTCTGTGTTTGTAACTACGCGCAGCCAACAGAAGAAAAGCAAAGGTTTACGTAGTCCGTTTAGGTGTTATGTTTCTCCATTCGTGCCATTGTAGAACGAACCTTAATAGTTACGAAGTATAGTAAAATTACGAAACTGATTTTTTTTGCTAAAGAAGCAATTAAAAATGGGCAACGATTCATTATCCTTTTCACTGAATATGTTTTGAGAGCATCTTTCCATGGCTCACGAAGATAAAATAGTTGGTTGGTTGATGAAGTTATCAATACCCTTAAATACTTCGCTTAAAACTTTCAGGCACATGATAATGTAAATAAATAGCGAAAATGTTTTGCAAGAACCTGTTTCTCTAATTGCTTAGAACAGTGAAATTACCTGTCTATTTTCCTTGCTTGGTTGGGGTGTTTCAACATCACATACATCTTTCTCACCGACTTGTTTCCACATTACACGTGAAGAGTAATTATGTTGGGATTCTCTCTATTACATAAAACAGGAAGGCTAACATTTTAGTTTAAAGTCTTTCGTGAGACTTATTGCCGTCTAGAAATATCACACCTAAGCCTATCTCGAACTAATTAAATTTACTGCAGTATAGTTGTACGAAAGCCACTTGCATCCACTACACACTTGCACTGAAATATTTAGAAATAATCACCGATTTAATACGACTCGCTGAAAGACGAATACCACATGTTTAGCCTATTAGGTAGTAAACCTACACTCACAAATATCACGCCACACAAGTTAAAATAACTTATGTGAATTTCAAAACTAGGTCACTAAAATTAATACCAGCAGAAATATAAAATGTTTACATAATTTATGCTCTAATCGCGTAACACATCTATCGCTTTGGGACCTTTATTGTCCGTTAGCAGCGTTAAGCATATAAAACCTGGTTACAGACGAAAACCACTCAAAAGTGCTACAAAAATGCTGTCCTCCATAAATAAATCACTTAATTAATCACGAATAATCTCATTCAATAAATATGAACATACGCATCCACTAGCCTACACCGAAATAACTACATTATAGGAAATTATTTTTCACGCTTCAAAACACAATTACGACACATAAACTTGTAATGAAACCTTTGAGACAGTTTTCCTTTATAACTTGATATGAACCTATACTTCTTACATCCTTGTCTAATCACGAGAAGACTACACAAATTCAGGTTACGAAAAATGCAACTAAAACATTTATTTTCAGAGCGAGAAATGTTCACTGCTACATGGAAGCTATATCTTGACGCGGACCAAACCTCGCGCCCTTCGGAACAGCCTGTCGTGCGCACTACGCACCGAGGGAACAAGCCCGGTAGTCAGTATCGCAGCCGCACATGGGAACGCGCCCAGCAGCGTGGTCGCAAGAGGCCACAGCATCCAGACGCCGCCTCCACCGACGATCGCAACACCCATGTGTAGTTACGCCCTCCCAAACAACGAGCCATTGGTAGAAATGTGCTCCATTAAGCCCATCAAAACACCACGTGAAACTTTAACCTTCAATACAAGTGTATTGTTTTGGTTAGGGCAATGCGGTTACTAGTGTCAAGTGATGAAGGGACATAAAGTGCCAGGGATTACCTTGTTTTCATAAATTTAATCGCCCGACAAGATTTACCGGGCATAACCTAAAACATGTAGAAACACTCCTACACCCAACATGAAGAAGGACTCGCCCAACCTTCAAACATTGCAGCGAATTTCCTTTGAATATTATAATTATTAATTTGTTCTTTTAAATTCTTGTGTTGTTCCCTAGATTTTTCCTTAAATTGTCGTAAGCTAATTCTCTGTTCCTAAAGCAAACTTATTTCACTAAACGTAAAATATTGGTTGACCCGAGTCACTCATCACATAAATTTGAACATTCCCGAACAACATTTGGGACTTTAATCAGCAAGTCTAAGTTTATAATAATTTTTCAGTGCTTTTGTTTGTATATTTTAAGTGTTTTTGTGTGTTGAAAAGTTTTGGCGCGCTCAGCGGCGTGATCGTCCTAAGCCTGCCATGGCTTCGGCAGTTGATGACTGGCGGCGTGTAGAGGCGATTTGGCTCCAGTCGCCTGGGGGCACCAACATCTCTCTTTTGTTTAGTCATTTAACGTACAATAGCTTTAATCAAGTCTTGGAACCTTTATTTAATTAACTTCAGTGCCCGGGTAAACCCCTCACCTCTGTCGACTCGCTTCGCACACAGGGGTTCCTAATATGGTATATTCCATTCACGCCATGTGGGATTTTCCGTAGTTTTGCCTATCGGACAGGCTAGGTCCGAGACCGCTTAAGACATCACCAGTGTTTGTGCTTGTATGCTGGAGGACGATGTAAGTTCAGTAATAACGCCTTGCCTTTATCGTGTTAATTATTGACTTTGCCGGTTCTCGGCGCCTCAGAGTGCGGGTCCCTAAAACCCGACAACAACGTATTTTCCTTGGGCGTACAGGTACCCGAAATTCCTGTCGAGTGTTTAATTTGTGTGTGTATGAGCGTGGGGAGAGCCATAATACTCCTCGAACGTAAGTATACAACTGCGGTAGACAATAAGAGTTACGAAGCCAGCCAGCGGCCGCACGACCCTGAGAAAGCACCGCTCACAACATCTGAGTGCCAGTTCTCCTCTAACCGGTTGGCGCCTAGTCACGAACATTCGTATATCATGTCAGTATTTTTATCATAGACCATCTCCTCCACCCTCGTCCCCAGTAATCTGCATGTAAGCCCGCGGGTGTGCAGACAGCTTTTGCCGTCCAAGTGGCAGTGAGAATGTTGTTACAAATATTCTGATTGGCTTGTGTACATTTAAGAGACGAGGCAGTTGCGCCGAGCCAAAATAGGCTCCGCCCCTTGCGTCTTTCATTTTAGAATATATTTAGATCCAACAACGACTCGAGGTGCTGGTGCAGAGCAGATTTCCTTGCATTGGCTGCGCAAATTGTGATATTTAATCGGCCCCCGGGCAGCAAAAATTTTCTACACAATCAATACTTCCATACATTTCTTTTGGTGGTTGAAACATACTTTTATTTCGCCCAGTGCGCACAAAAACGAAAATCTTAAATAAAAATACAAGCAAACAAATAGCCAAGTAGCTTCGTAGATGCCATCTTTGCCCTCCATTTTGTCGTTTGCAGTGCTGCACTCTGGAAGAGGTGACGTCGCGAATCTCTGCCTTAATTAATAAGCAGCCTACCTCACCTTAGTCCCCCTTTTCTTTCACCATCCTGTACACCCTGACCAGTCTTTTCATTCTTCTCCTTCCCGTGAATGAGTTCCTTCCCAGGTCTTTCAGCAACATGGAGAGCTGAAAGTTTCCTTCGTCCCCACCAGCCTGACCTTATAGTTTCTATTTATCCTTCGCCCTCCTCGCTGCCCATCATGGTACCTTCTACAGCACTTCCAATTCCATGTACGGACCCCACACTGGCCATATCATTGTAACACATACCTTTCCATTCACTGCACTACTGATTACTTTCTATGCCCTTCTCAGCATACCTAGAACCCTTCAGCCTTTAGACAGCACACTGCCTGCATTATCCACCCTAAGTTACTGTCATTCACCACCAAACTGAAGTCCCTTTATAATTATATGAAAATAAACTTATTTGAAGAATGTTTGCAACACTGTATTCGTTATTTATATTGAAATTACTTATATCTTTATTAGTTAATTATTACTATTAGGAGAGGAGGCCAAACGAAGTTGGTTGCTTATCAGAGGGAACTTTATGAAGTTTCATCGGAGGAAGACAATGGAGACACGCTCTAGTGCTGCAGCATTCCCTGAAAAAGACTACCCCCACTGTATCAATATATGCTTCAGTACCTGAAGTATTGGATTATTAATAACAAGTAAGTCTAGGTGGGCTTAAGTCTGACCGTTGTTTCGGTTCAACTGAATTGTTTCAACTTTAAACAATGCAAGGTAACTTACAATATCATAGTGTAACAAGTGCTCGTACATTACAATTTGGCACATGTGTGTTCATTTGTACATGCTCTATGAATGCCATCATACTAAAAATGTGTACCATAGTTTTTGTAGTAAAAATTACATTATCTCGTACACTATCTGGAAAATAATGAGAGGGGACATTATTTTTCATAACATATGGGATTTGAATGCCCTCGGATAGTCACATACTCATGTGTTTACATGTTGGCTCAAATTTTTGATGGAAAAAGTAATTTATAGAATTTGCTCCTAAACCTTTCATTCCAACCCACCTCACAGTCACCAACTCCTCCTTCAGTGGATTCCAGTCTCGTCCTCACCAACAATTAATGTCTACCCCTCTCCATTCTCCTCCACATCCTATGAATCTTCTCACTGTTGTTTCCTTTTCCCTTAAAAGTTCCCTTAAGTAGTTTGCAGACCAAACGCCCCACCCTTCACCATCACATTATACAATCTGACCAGTATTTCCATTCTCTTCCTGCCCCTCTTCTGTTTCTATCACAATTCCTTCATCGTCATCTGGGACCGTAAGTTCCTTTCCTCCTCACCAGCCTGATCCTTCCTTTTCCAGTTTCCAGTTATTCGTTACCCATCTCACTGCCCTTCTCTGCACCTTCTACAGCTCTTGCACCTACACATATGGATCCTACTCTGCAGTAGCATATTCCAGTCTTGGACGAACCATCGTACAATATGCATTTCCCTTCACTTCACCACTAACTCCCTTAAACACCCTCCCGAGCAGTCCAAGAGCCCTTCGTATTCACTCTGTCAACCAGCTTTGTCCACCTTAAATGAGTCTGTATCACAACCCCTAGATACTTTTATTCTTTAACTTCCTCTATCTCCTGTCCATCTCATCGGTATACCTCTCTACTAACCACTCTCTTCCTAGTAAACCTCACCAACTTGGTTCTACGCACATTGGTCTTCATTTTGTCCTTCTTCGTCCAAGACCATAACCTATTAACATCCTCCTGCAAGTTGATTGCACTGCCCACCTCTGCACATACCCTACCAGCACACATACATCCTGAGGACGTCCGTAGGATGTGAGAACTGTTGTCCCTAGGACGTCCTAGGTAAGTTCATTTCAAGTCCTTTTTATGTAGGAAAAGTTCATGGATACGTAATACCTACGGACATCCCTAGAATGTCTGGCATACACATTCCCAAGACATCCTCAGGAGATCTCTGGGATCTGCATTAAATGCACCCCCAGGACATCCCTAGGAGCTCCCTGGGATCTGTATTAAACACATCTCTGGGACATCACTAGGAGCTCACTGGGACCTGTATTAAACACATCTCTGGGACATCCCTAGGAGCTCCCTAGGACCTGTATTAAACACATCCCTGGGACATCCCTAGGAGCTCCCTAGGACCTGTATTAAACACGTCCCTGGGACATCCCTAGGAGCTCCCTGGGACCTGTATTAAATACATCCTTAGCAGCTTCTTCCAGCAGCAAAAGTAAAAGTTTAGTATTCAACACAAAAGAAAACAAATGCATTTGTTTTGGTGATAAGTAAACTTAGTATTTAACACACAGTCAAATGCACATAATTGTTAATGTAGCCTCTTAAAATCTTTTGAATAAACAATTCGTCTGTAACAAAAAAAAAATTTTAATGCTGCAATTCCCAAAAGTCTACCAGTGATAATAAAATATGTGTGTCGAAATTAATAAATTTAACACTTTCTTAAGGTATATATATATAAAATGAATTATCTACTATATTAATTGCAACAAACCTCATGTATATTTAAATAATATCGTGAGCTATCTAGTGGCCATATTAGGAACTGACCTAGAAATCCACTCCATCCGTGAAAGCTCTTGCTCGGATATCCCAGGGAGCTCCTGCTCGGACATCCCAGGGAGCTTCTGCTCGAACATCCCAGGGAGCTCCTACTCGGACATCCCAGGAAGTGCCTGTTGGGACATCCCAGATAACTCCTGCTCGGACATCCCAGGGAGTTCCTCAGAGAAGCTCCGTGGGAGCTCCCTGTAAGGACATCCCTGGGAGCTCCCCAAATTAGGAATTTAGGAAGATCCAAATTCGTCTTCCAAGGAGATTCCTGGGATGTGATGTACTTTTCGAAAATGTACTTAGGACGTCCTAGGGACATGGTTTTTCGGAGCTCTAGGACATCCGAAATATCCATCCCTAGGACATCCCGAGGATCGCATGTACCCGGATATCCTCAGAGGATGTCCCTAGGACATCCTGGGGACTTGCTGTGCTGGCAGGGTGTCACCCACCGACCCAATGATTAGGCAGGGTTTTTAGACTCCCCAGCCCTGTAAGTAAAAGTGTCTACCTGAAAACAGAGGTCATTTTGCCTCCAGAATCAGTATCCAATACATCTCACGTTGTAGCAGAGAGTCAATGTATGGAATGACCATGGCATAAGAACTTATCCTTAAAAGAGTAGCATGAAAATATTTTTTTATAGCTGTTTAATGTCTAAAACAAATTCAGTTTGCGTCTTCATAATTTGAAACTACTTAACAAGCAACGAACATTTGTGTTTATTTTTAGGACATCACACAACTACGAAAGGACGGCTGAAGATTGCCAGCAGGCTTCCCAGAGCTCCTTGTACGATACACTGATTATTTCGGAAGATGTTGACGATCCCAGTGCTGTTGAGCATCTAAGCGGTGACTCTGTCATCAGTGACAACTTTGAAGCTCTAAGTAGGTCTCCAGAACAGCAGTTAGTAAGAGAAGCAAGTACTGTCACCTCTGGTATTACCAACCATGCTATGGCAATTGCCATTGATAGGCCAATTGCTGCCAGTACCAGCAAGACTAGTGTAAGTAGTAACTCTGGTGTCACTGGCAGTGCAATGAGTAGCACTGTGACCAATGAAAATGGCATAGCAAGTAGTACTGCCAGTGATAATCACACTGTTGTTAGTACTCCTACAGATGATAATGTGAGAAATATTTGTGGGGAACCCCACGTCGCTGCAATCCACCACGAGCCAAATTAAGGAAAAAGACTGACAACTTAACACCTGTTTTTACAGAAGGCATGAAAGCATTTACCAACTATACAACTGCAAACATGAATACACACAAATCGCAAAAGCAACTTGAGGCCAGAACTTCTCACTTCATAGCATATGCATCAGAAGTCATGAGGCAAGTTCCTGAAAACTTAAGGTTACAAAGTGAACAGCAGGTCATTGGTTTAATTCCATCATTCATTCCATAGTATAGCAGTACACACTATGAAGATGATCTGCACATGCTATAATTTTTAATCTGTGTTAGGGATATGTAAAACTTGTCAGTTTGGTGTGGACCGTTCCGAATCCCCTCAGCTGAAGCCCATTGTGCGCACCATGTCTACCAACAGGAACATCCGAAGTGGGCAGTACCGCACCTGCATAATGGAACGCACCCGGCCATGTGGCACTAAGAGGTAGCGACACCTAGACGATGCCCCCGTGATGCTGGGTGGTGCCAAAATGTGCATCGATGCTAAGAGACCCCAGAAAATGTAGGGAAAGTGCCCCATATGTATTAACACTCGTAAACAGCCATTTACATGGCGATTTTCATGCTACCACTTACGGGCAAAGTGCGGAAACATGGTTCGCACCCACGTTTGCTGAGTGAAGTTTAAAGGCCAGAAGTAACTTCGTTTTCACTTAAATTGTTTTTAATTATCATCTGTCAGGTTTAACCTCCAACATCGCAGTAACACCCCTGCGCCCCGCCAGTAACATGGACTCACCCACGCGGCGAGCCATGCCACGTAAAATCCTGCAAGTAATTTTTAAAGTGAATTCAAATATAAGAATTTTGTTAAGAGTGTTCAAGTGCTACCTGTTCCTTCCTAAAAATTCAAAGGACTAACCTACACATTACTGCAATGTAACGTAACATAAATATCTGGGTACCCGAAAACTGCATGTCTGAAAATAATTACAGAAACATTCCCTAATACAATTTGGGACTCTAACCATCAACAATTTGCATTTAAAAAGTATCCTCTTTTGGTTTTGCATTGTTGGAGGGTTTTTTTTGTAACGATGAGTGCGTGGTGGGAACTTGCTGGACAAGTAGCTGCACCACCACGGTCTTGGCAGTTGGCAGTTAGCAGCATAAGGAGGAGGTTGACTCTGTGTCGCTCTGGGCATCATCAAGTCTTTGTTCAACCTATCATAGTGTATCAATGGTTAATTTTCGTATCTGGGATTTTTTTTACTTGAACTTTATTACATGCCTGGAGTTATGTCCTCCACCCCTGCAACTCTTGAAGCACAGGGGCTTAGCTTTTTTTTAATTTTCATCCAGCCCATGTGGCTGTTTTACCATGCAGTTTCGCCCACCGGACAGGCTTAAGTCCGGGTCCGCTTCAGCCACCGCCATGGTGATATATGTATGAATGTACGGTGATTCCTCAATAATAACCACTTCATAAATTACGTGAGTTATTTATTTGCTAGCTGCTTCATGGCCTTAAGGTTATGGGATCCTGAAAACCAGCCAATCCCCTAGTGTATTGGTATTGTGTGAGTGGGCGTCCAGGTGCCTGATATCCCTGGCGAGTGTCTTGTGTGTGCATCGAGACGTGGGGAATGCTTAAAGAGTCCCCTGTGTATCTAGATGCCGAGTGGGAGGGAATTAAATAAGCTAACGCTGTGGCCATCGGCTGCATGACCCCTGCTCTCCGAGTGCTCGTCCTCCCTGCCCGCTGTCGTGCAAGACAGGTCTTGTATAGTTTTACCGTAGATGTTTCAACATTCATCCCCTCACCGGAACTCCCGCTCGCGTCACACTTATAACTATTCTGAGTCCCAACCATACCCAATCTTACCACACAAACAACTGGATTAAACGCAATTTCACAAACTAAATGTAAGTCGCTGTAGAGTTAAGAATTAACAGACATGTGAAACTATCCGCAGACTCTAGCCACATGTTTGATCCAATCATAGTGTAGCAATTATTTACATCCGTCGAGTATGTTAAATTAGATACGGTATAATCAATACATAAGAAATAATATAATATTTAATGGAAGTTTTTACTAATCAGAAGTTTAAGATATTCCACTGAGACTAGCAAGGGCAGTAAACCAATCATAATATAACAAATATTCACAGCAGACGAGAGTTTTAAAATATACGTAGAGCATGGTTAAGTCAAACTAAATAACGTATAATGTCATAGAAAATGAACTTCTCTGCAGAAACTAGCTATGTGTTTGAACCAACTGTAATTTAGCAATTATTTACAGCAGCCTTGTATGTTAAGTTACGCACAGAGCTGGGTCAATTCAAACTATATCAAGTACAGTTTAATAGAAAATGATCTTCTCCAAAAATACTAGCCAAGTATATTTTTTTCAACCAACCGTAATGTAGCAGTTATTAGTCACAGCCGCGTATGTCGAATTAGATACACAGAGAATGGTCAATTCAAAATAAGTAATATAAAATTTTAATGGTAATTTCAACGAAGCAATTTGAGATTCTCCACAGAGGCTATTCACGTGTTTGAGCCAACCATAATGTAACAGTTACCGTACAGCTTGTTATGCTACAAACATTAATATGGTCGCAGAATGTGGCTTGCAAAGCCCCCACATTTCAGCTACATTTAGACACAATAATGGCTTTGTACAGTTGTGGATTTACTATTCAACCCCTACAGCGACAATAATGTTAAATAAGCTCAATATGAAATTAAACATCACTATTAATAATGTCCGTTATTTTATTACACACGTAGCGTACAAAGAAAAGTGCAGATAGCGTCTGCTATAAGTATTACTAGTCAACTAAACTGAAACACAACTTTGCTTAGAATGCTAAACTAACATACTATTTGGGGTTAATTTTGTACAGTGTTACAGTCGTTTTACTATTACATACATTATTTACAAGGTAATTTAATTCATGGTACTTCTCCACAAAAAAAAAAAAATTGCTGTCGTTTCTGAACAGAGCAAGGTGTAACTGTTCTGTCAGGTTAATGACCTCCACAGGGGCGGGCGGCCATTGCAATGCGACTACCTGGAGCCGCACAGCCACCAGTTTCCTCCCAGGGGGCCGATTAAATATCACCACTTGCGTTTTGCACCGACGCAGCGCAACGCAAGGAAATCTGCTCTGCACCTGCACCTCGAGTCGTAGTTGGAATTAAATATACTCGAATACGTAAGACGCAAGGGGCGGAGCCTATTTTGGCTCGGCGCAACTAGTTCCCCTCTCCTTCTTACACAAACCAATCAGAAAATTTGTAACATCATCCTCACTGCCACATGAACGGCAAAAGCTGTCTGCACACCCACGTGCTTACATGCAGATATAGCTTCCATGTAGCAGTGAACATTTGTCGCGCTAAAAGTAATGTTTTGGTTAATTTTTCCGTAACCTCAAATTTTGTAGCCTTCTCGTGATTAAACAATGACGTAAGAAGTATAGGTTCATATCAAATTATGAAGGAACATTGTTACAAAGTTTTCATTACAAGTGTATATATCGTAGTTGTGTTTTGAAGTGTGAAAGTAAATTTCCATAATGTCGTGGTTCTTTCAGTGTAGTGCATGGCCGTGGTGTAGTGGATGCGTGTGTTCATTTTTGTGTTCGTGAATAATCAAGTGCTTTATTTATGGAGAGCAGCATTTTTGTAACACAATTAGAACACATTAGAGTGGTTTTCGTCTGTAACCAGCTTTTA